>JASANE010030711.1:0-76164 GCA_030248225.1 Trileptium ribeirensis | reverse complement strand
AGGCTATCTATAAAATAATCGCCAATATTGCCGACCAAAATCACGACTACATTCTACTTGCAGGGTATTTTAATTTTAGACATATTAACTGGGGTCTGGGGGTGATATGCGTTGGCCAAATTTTTGTAATGATTTTATGAATACGGTGTTCCGAAACAGCACTGGAGCAACGCGTGAATAAACCCACACGATACGGTAATATTTTGGACCTAGTTTTTACAAACGACTAAAACATCATTAGTGATATGGGAATTTGTCCTGTTATTCGCGATAGCGATCACTTGTCTTTTATATTCTCTCTGCAGTGCCGATTCCCCGTCGCCCTCCCGTACTCAAGCTGCGCGCACTAATTTTGCCAGGGCTGATTGGATAAACACTCAGGACCCATATCTTAACTTATTGAGTCGACCTGCCCCATCAAACTGTTGAAACGTTTTGGTCATCTTTGAGAGACGTCTTTCATGCTGTTGTGTCCCTTCTTGTACTGACAAAACAAACTGGGCCTAGCTATAAGAAACCTGTATGGGCTGATGCTGCCGCTGACAGACACTTCAGGCGCAATCAACAGCTTTGCTACGATTGAGAGACATCCCACGAAGCTGAACATGAGCACATACCTAGCAGTAACTCAGTTAGTAACAGAAACTTATAGATCTAAACGAAAATTTGAGCGATTTATAGCAAATAATATCAAGATAAACTTGGGT
The DNA here is from genome assembly GCA_030248225.1 of Trileptium ribeirensis. NCBI lineage: Eukaryota > Metazoa > Nematoda > Enoplea > Enoplida > Thoracostomopsidae > Trileptium > Trileptium ribeirensis. The sequence goes on along the minus strand of JASANE010030711.1, from coordinate 75,457 downwards.
TTTGGGCTTACATCGGTTTTGGAAATTCGAAGTAAGCTTGGTTCGTTTAAGCTATCACATGGATCCTTTATTAGTGATGGCTACCACATAGCTACAGAGCTCAGCAACTATTTTAACTCAGTGTATCACCATGGTTTTTTTGCCCCCCCTCTTTCAGAAGTACTTCCCGAACAACAAGTTCTCTATCTCACGTAGCATTTAATTCCGATAACATCGAAAAATTTTGCATTCTCTTAAATTGAGACCCAGTCCTCGACCATGCAGTATATTAGTAATCAATTACTTCATCATTCCGCCAAAACTATTTCTCCATTATTAGCCAATCTATTTACTATTTGTTTAGCAAACAGTTAGATACCTGACGAGTAGGAGAAAGGCACATGTCTCCGCCATTTATAAACATAACCTGCATCGATGGTCGAAAATTATAGACCCATCAGCTTAACATCAGCCGTTTCTAAAGTTATGGGAAAAAATAATATCCACTTTCTTGACCGACTACGCCATTAGTAATGATATTCTACGAAAATTTCAATTCGGCTTTCTAAAAAACGGTCATGTGAGTTGCAATTGATGGTGTTTGTTGATTGGCTTGTCGACATCAACGTTGGGTACAGTGCCGACGTTATTTATCTGGACCTAAAAAAGCGTTTGACCTTGTCCCTCATAACCGCTTGATTCAAAAGCTGAATTCTTGTGGCATAACCAATCCGCTGTTATCGTGGAATTCGTCCTTTTGAAAGGCCGCGATCAATCCGTAGTGATAAACGGCTCTAGTAGTGCATGGGCACCTGTTGGAAGCGGAGAGCCACAAGGATCCGTGTTGGGGCTCATACTATTATTATTTTACATCAACGATATAGACGAATATGTACCATCGTTCGTTGTAAAATTTGCTGGCGACACTAAAATTTGTCGTCGAATTCGAAATAGCGAATTCGCTAAAATTGATACGGACGATGTCACTGCCTGTTTAATTTGACTGGAAAACTGGTGTATCGAGTCTGGCATGGAATTCAACGGCTCCAAATGATCCTGTCTTCATATTGGCAGCAACAGTCCACATCAGCAATATTTACTGAATAGTAAGAATATTCCAAATAAAGATCATGTGAAAGATTTGGGTGTCGGGATTTCTAGTAACCTCAAAACAGTCAAAAGCATTGCGCCGAAGTCATTAGCTGCGGAAAAATAATCCGTGCTATGCGCCGTCGCTTCGAATATCTCACCGCAACCTTCATGCCCCTCTACAAATCCATCATACGCCCTCGGTTAGAGTATGCGTCCAGTAGTTGGTGTCCCCATTACGACAAGACTGCAAGCTTATAGAAATGCAACACAGATCAACTCAGGTCAGCCATGGTTTAAAGGAAATGACTTATGCAGAGCGTCCCCGCAACAAACATCATTACAGAACGCTTCAGACACCCGCATTCGAGCCGATGTAATAATGATCTATCGCCTGTCTCATTACATTGTTGACATGCCTTTAGAGCATTTTCTTCTCCCGTCTCAAAATCTAGTCGACTTCGTGGGCCACCAGTTTAACCTACAGACTAAATACATTCCTTAAGCACAATTTTGCCCGATACATTTTTGCTTCTTGATCGGTGCGACTCTGGAAAGGACTTTCGTTGGATATTGTTATTGCATAAAGCAACCCTTTGCAGTCGTTCAAAAGGTTGCTTCATGCTTCGCGGGCATTGCCAGATATGTGATACTTCCTGTGCTGCCGCGTTTTCTAAACATTTAAGGCACTATTTCCAACTTCCAACTACTCTCAGGCGATTTGATTCGGCTTACCGCAGTTCAGTCTATCATTTGCCTTTCACTGTCGCGACACTGAGCAAGCGGCACCATCAAGTGCGTATTTTTCATCAAGAACCGCTTATTGGTGAGAGTGGTCAAAAATGTATTATTTTTTATTCTTCAAAGTAGTTTAATGAAAAATTATTTCTTTCTTTGTCTCATGTTTTATTTGCCGTGTTTGTAGATCGCCGTTTTAAGCTCGATCTGATCACGGTGGCATGGGTATAATAGACGAAAGAAATTTGTATAACGGTCTTAAAGCAGTTGTTCTTCCGATTGGATGGTTCTGGATCAGGGAAGTTTTCCGCGTCTTCATGATGAGTTTTGGCGATAGCTACCTGTGTTTTCTCGTCATACACTACTATTGGGGTCGCCGCATTCGAGTCGGCATTCTTGCTTTGTGAGCAACGTGCTATGAACCCAGAACAACATTGAACGATTCGCTTTTCACGTCAATAGGAAATATATCTCAATTTACTAGTATGTGCAGGAATTACCCAGATAAGTATAGATTTTCTCCCGCATGTTTGTATTTAAATTCTGGCTTATCGTTTACTATCTACAGACAACTGCGCCAAAACCCATAAAAAGAATGTTCTTATTAGCAATACATTGCCCAAAATAGGATAACCAGGCAGAAGGCGCAATTTCTGCAACATCCTCAGCCACATTCGCCATCACACCACCGTATTCCAGGAACTCTGGGATGTGCAGAACTCCGAGGAATCTCAAGCCTGGGAATAAGGCATCCTTAGAAAATACACTGGAAAATGCTCTCCAGCGGGGCAGAGGTTAATAGCGAAGTAATTCCACTAAAATTATGCCGGACGAACCTCAGCCGATGATGACGCACTAACGGAAGTCAATTAAGTATACCGGTACCCGGTTTTCCAGATGCAATCTAACAATAGCAGAATACAGTGATAGGATTACCATTGCGAGGAGGCGCCCATGCACCATTCCCTGAGCCAAGCACCCTGATCTGATGTAATGCGACTCGTTATATCGGTGCCGGAGGAGCGAGCAGGTATGCCTAGGTGGATCAGCTAAAGTGAGTGTTATGGTGATTGAGAAAAAGACAATAAGTATGGCTATGTCTTCGTACTACGACGACCAGTTCATCTATGAGGAATTCAACTAACCGCAACTGGCTCCCTGCCAATTCAACTCATTGCATACAGACATGCCTACCCGAATGTCAACACCAGAAGCGGTCGTATCAAGGCTTGGCTAGGATAGGACAAACTCGCCTTGCTGAAGAATTCGCCATAACGCGTAGACATCGATGACTGTCGGAATCAAAAGGACTTGAAGGGTGTATGCGTCTCGGTTCGTTCTTACCGAACACTTAGTGCGTGGTGTGTGACCCGTACCCTTTCTAAGCCCACAGTCGGCCGCCCAATATGTGTGTAGGGGTTTAGTAGCAGAAGTGGTAAAGAAAGTATGTGGAGCTTGCTGAAGATAATGAACCAAAGGAAGATAAACTTGCAAACTTAGTGAACCAATAACTACGAAATCTCTTGCAGCTGATCTCCTTCGGATTTCAGGGGCGGACTAGTGGGGTTCGCCTGGCCGGCAATAGAGAACGGTCAGTGTGACGTAATGCATATGAGAAATTTAATGAATCAATGAAGATAGTGAACGCCGCCAACCTAGCGAGCCCATGGACATAGTAAAGAACCCTTTCGACCTCTAGGCAGATCTGAATAGTATCTTCATATTTTGTGATAGCTATTCTAGTGTAGAAATGGTTGTGAATAGTGAATCTTCGATTTTTTATGAAATCCAAAGGGACTGTTGTAGCAGCTTTGGTAGAGGGTGGAGGAGACTTGCGGTACTTTCCTGCTTTGTCCTAGTCTTAGTCATAATTGTGTGCAAGTTGGCTATTGCGATTGTGTGAATGTTGTTACGAATAAAGGGAAAGTGGAACCAGCGGAATGGAGTAGCAAAATAACGGAACGACGGAACCTAGCTAACTAATGGGAACTGAATCACCCATTTTGCAGGGAATAGCCGGATCCAACAACTGGAACCGTCCATTCAAACCTTATCCGGAACCTAGTCTTCGAAACTTATATATAGTAAAACAGATGAAGGGAGAAATGAACGCACAGTGGATTTAAAATGTAAGTATTAAAAATAACTTTTACATTAAGCTTAACGTATTGTGATGGCATTACTGCTCCTCTGGAACTTTGAAGAGACTGACAAAGCTATTAATTTGTCGGACAATATGTTGGTTTTTGGACCTCCAGAGCAAAAATGCCTTCCACTATACTGTTACCGAGATGGACCGGTTTAATTTGAACATGCCCGCAGACTTTTGAATGTGTAACATAGCTTTTACAAACCTGTGCAGCCGATGACATAGCAGAGTCGCACGAAACAATACGATTGTCTGAAATAAATTTCGTTGGCAAAGTAGAAAATATATTAAGTCTTAGAACAGAACAAACCCGAGGCATTGAATGATCTCCAAATAATTATTTGAGGAAATCACATTCGTCTTAATTGGCATGACAGTATGACATGGCATATAATTTGAAGAAAATACAAGACAGCGATAACTGCAAATACTCAGCTGGCAATCGACTCGAAGTTAGTCCTCTTTTTTACTAGAGGGAACGCCTGAAGCTCCGAAATAATAAAACATGCTAGTGTTCCTCAATTTTTTCAGCGCGGTCCAGGGTTTTTTGGCCAAAAATGTGTTATTTTGAACACAATTTCTTATAAATGAATATAAAATTTTAAAAATGACCATATAGATGAACAGGAACATTTAACCCTAAGAAAACCATCTTTCGAAACCGACGTTTTCTTCGCAATACTTATGACTATACGATTCACAATGTTCATAAGCTATTATTCATATGTATACGTATATAAAGCAGTACACCAGATACTTAATACACCCACCTGGGAATAACCGGAACCGAAATATGCCGGAACCGGAACCGTCTATTTAAACCGGATTCGGAACCGGAACCGGAACCTGGTCTTCGAAATTTATATATACGTAGTAAAACAGATGATGGAAGAAATGAAGGTATATTGGATTTAAAATACATTAAAAATACCTTTTACATTAAACTTAATGTATTGCGACGGTATTATTGCCTTTCTGAAACTGTAAAGAGACTGAGGAAGCTAATAATGTTTATTTATCGATCAAATATGTCGGTTTTTGGACATTCAGAGCAAAAAAATGTCTTCTACTATACACCATTGCGTATACTGCGTCAAGTGCTTACAAAGCTTGGAGCGTAGAATACACACTTTCACTCTGTCTCCAGTCGCCTCCCTTTACTACACATACGTTTGTTGCATGTTCTTCTGTAGGAAACTTAAAATTATTGGTTTATATGATTCTAAGAGAAAATAATAGATAGAAGGTAATTTTCTGATCAGTGGTCAGAGACACTGTTTAGGCTAGCGTTGGACAAACAGTGCCCGTTAGTTAGATCATAATGATGAAAGCTTTCTAATCAGAATGATATAAATGAGACACGCTGTGATGTTGCTCGCACAGTTTCAATAAATACAGTTCATTGCCAACAAAGCAGTTTCTAGCTGCGTTGCAGATAACGTTAGTTTACTTCAATTTAGACTGATTTATCAAGTTTACAAGCGCACTGACGGGTGCTTAACGCAATTTATGTTAGCCAAGCATACCCTAAGTACTTCTGCGTAAGCCATACTATGTTACCGAGTTGGACCCGTTTAATTCAAACGTATCCCACAGACTTCTGGATGTGTAAAATAGCTGCTACAAGCATCGACCTGGCTTTGATTTAACAAACTCCTGCAGGTTATTATGAAAAATTCCTACTCAAATTATGTGCCCTACTTACGTTTCACACGGTAAATTGGTTAGTTAATCTTTTCTTTTGCGTGGTTGTATTGGAGCTTGATCATTTACACATGGTTGGATTAAAGGATAAAGCAAAAAACATGGAAAATTTCAAACAAAATTTTTAAACCGGAATTCCGGTTCCGGTATGGTTTTTGCCCTTTGCCGGAACCGCAACCGGAATACAATTTTCGCCGGAACCGGAATTCCGGTTACTCCCTGACACCCACATAAACCTATATAATATATGCTAGTTTGGTTACGCATAAGCACATATCTTAGCGGTCATAGCGAGTTGTAAAATACACCAGTCATGCTTACAAATGAACACTCACGGTTACAAATGACCAAATTTTTGAACAGTACAATTTTTGGAAAAAAAACCTGGGTATGACTATGTTTAACTAAAGTTTCCGGATCAATAACCCAAGTACCGAAAATCAAACCGTATGGGATATTTAAACAATTTTTGCCGCGGTCAACTTTCACAAGAATAATTTTGTATGGACCATTCGCGACGCTGCTTATTCTGTATACAAATAGCACACCCACCTTATGTGCCAACAGGCAATGCAATTGCAGCACCGGACATCCATGCTCACCATTTTGTTCGATAGAAAAATTAGTGACGATGTGCTCTATAGTTGGGCTCAACCCCATCTTCGGGATCCAAATGGCATAAAATTGGTTTTATGGGTTTTTTGCCAGATCTGGCTATACTGGTATCAGTACATAGAATATATATAGCGATATTGGCTTGGCATTGAACTTCGAGATCACATCCAGAGTCAGATCATCGAAATCTACAACTATGCTGCCCACTGCATGGGCCGCTGTTCTCCCGAGTATGGTTTGTCAATCCTTTACCAGAAATAGCGATTTTTCAAATTTCCGCATGTTAGTCTGAGTGGTCGTCTTCAAACAGGTGTTAGAAGTTATAAATCAGTTTATTTGGAGTCCCACACGGCTATATTATTCAGGAATCAGGACATTCATGAGTTGTAATGTCAGCGATCCATGTTTTAAAATCTGGATTGCCTTCATTTGTTTTATTGTATATATATTGCGTACAGAGTATCAAGAAACGTCTATATATATACTGAATACGATGATTGTTCATGTGTAGTCGAGCGGTATACTTAGTAACAGGGTTTTCATATGTTTAAGGTCGGCCCTCGGTGTACCGGATTTAGTCTGACGTCACGTATTTGGTTATGCGTTGTTTTCTGCGCATTCAGATAAGCTATTATAGTTTTTGTGGCATGCAGAATAGACGGTGTTATATGCATCAAATATATAGTCGATGTGTCAAAAAAAACAAGCTCCCTGCTCTTTGTCGTATTTGTCATCGCTGGTAATTATTATGTGAACATCAACAGTGATGCTTCCTGCATCTGCACGCATCGGATCAGAGTGCTCCGTTCGCCATGCCCGGCGCCACGACGGAAAACCTTTGATGTTTTTTGACACGAAGAGTCAAAAAAACTTGTGTGTGTCAAAAAAACTCAGGTGTAATTTCGTGCAGTACATCTAGATAGCGGGCCCAAAATCATCCTAAAGCTCATTTTTTGTATCCTAAGTGTAATATTTGTCCTCCCTACACAACAGTACTGCAGGCTATCGAGGAATCTGGGTCTGATGACGATTTGAGACACAGGTGTACAGATGGTGGCGATGGCGTTGATGCTTTCCTTGCATTTTCATGCGGGTTATATCACATTTTTGCGATTGAAGCAGAACGGTTTTATTTCCACAAAAAGTAAAGCTGGTGGTACTGCTGACGTTGAACGAAAAGTGTACTTGGACATTGCGGTGCACCAGACGAGAAGGGTGGCTATGCTCGTCGGCTAACTCTACATGCATCACCATGACACAATACAATAATACTTATATATACGATACATTGCTAGGCTACCGACCGTATCTGATCCATTCTGCAAATACATAACTGTGCACACTAGACTCCGCAATACAGCAAATGGAGACTTACCATGAAATCAAGGCACATCAACACTGTAAGCCGTCATCAGCACCAAGAGATATCGTTGCATTCACCATCGCCGCTGAAACAATAGATCCAGAAGCAGCAAGCCGTTGAGAAAATTGAGCAGAGACGATAGCCGTTGAGCATAGCCACCCGTCGTACTTAAAACGGACCGTCACCGAGCTACCGAGATGAGTTGCCGTCCCTTTGAAATGAGCCACCAAAACCACCAGCAGTGCCGCCAGAAGTAAAAGTTGGAATGAAGAAATATATTGTCTACTATACATCGCCCGCCTCCATATGTACACCTTTCTCGGCCATCTCCAGTATTTATAGTCTTTGATGTATACATTAGGTTTTACTGATTAGACACTTATTCCCGCGGTCCGCCATGGGATCGTAGGATAGCGTAGCGAGAGGTAACTTTGGGATCCTCGGAAAACTGCAAGGACAACGGAGTGGCCTGTAGTACTGTTGGTTGTGAGGGACCCCACATAACGTCTCGTACATCTATGGTTTGTTCATCAGGGTTTCATGGATAGCGGTAGCCTTGACCTGGTCTGTGTAGGAATGTCATTTTTATCTGGCGCTTATCTTGCTCGTCGAACGACAGAATTTTGCCCCAATATTTGTTCTGTGCAAAATAAACGCAGAAAAACTTTTGTACGTTACTTTGTGCATTCTCAAGTAAATGCTTTTGCAAGTAGTCCATGTCGTCCAAAATTTCCATGCATTCGGCGGCTATGTCAGCATAATCTCTGGACTCGTCTTCTGTACTTTCCTTCGACTCTTCGTCACTGCTGCTCGAAGAAACCTTTTTCTTACGACGGCGTCCAACTTCGGCTTTTTTGGCTGTGTTGGAGGCGCAGACTTCTTGGCTTCACGAGCTTTGTGACATGCTTCTTTTTCTGCTCGAGCTGTTTCGCTCTTCTTCTGAGCCTCTAGGTAATCAGCTGACGTGATGACAGTAGATTTGCTGTGAATCACGTTGCGACGACGGCTGGGACCAGCAACATTCGGTGGAGTGCCGCTTTCCAGCACTACGGACTGCATGTCGCATGCTGGTAGGCGTTCGGGCATGGCGCACCACTGCAGCTGCCAAGTTAGCCCGGCGGTAGTTCGACATTAGGTCGGGGCGGAATTCGCGATAATGCAACAGGGGATGCGGTTCGGCTGCTTCCGCTGTCAGGAAGGCTGCGACGACCTTGCGACACTGTCGATAGGGTCGACTGCTGCGAAGGAGTTGGAGACGACGACGCAAGTTCAGCACGTGCCACCGTTGACACTGCAGTTTTCGCTGGAGCTGGGAATGTAGCAGCGAATTTACTTGGCCCTGGCTCTGGCGATCGATCTCTTGTGGGAGACTGGTTGTGTTTCCTGGGCGACCGACGGGGTAACACATGAGGAGAGACTGGAGCGGGAACAGCGAACGTCGAGTCGACGTCTGTAGAAGTACCTGGCTGATCTTGCGGTACGCTATAATACGCGACGTCAGGTGAGCGTTCGCGGTTGAGCGGCCATTCAGCATTGACCCAGACATCATATTCTGCAAGAAGTGCCGGATCAAGTCTTTGCCGTGAGTATCTGTTGCGATCCAATGGAAAGATGCCCAAAGATGCCCACAGTCTCGAATGATTTGCGGAAGTTTTCTTCTGACAGCCCAAGACGCCAAACGCTTGATAACATACGAGCAAACGCCGCATTGTCTGCCTCTTTCTCCATGTGTTCGATTTGTGAAGTCTTGGACTTGGGCGTCCCATTTAGCTTTCACTGGGGCAAAGCAACCGACATCTAAGGGTTGCAACGTGTCAGTGATGTGGGGCGGCAAACGGAGAATATGTATTTCCCTGTCTCTGGCCTTCTCTATAAGTTCAACGCTGCAATGGGAGCTGTGACCGTCAAAAATTAGCATGGCTGGCCCTTCAGACGCACCCATGGCACGAAAACATCGTCGAAGTGATCCACAAAAAGTCGCATAGTTTCCAGCCATTTTCAGAAACGGCATATGATGTTTTGGGACACTCCGGGGTGTCCCCGACCCAGCTTTCCGACATACGTTTACCGAGGTGGATGATATGTGGATCTAGGCATGTACCATCCACACAAGTAATCGCTAATACCGTGGTGTTCATCTTGCCACTTCCGGCAACGACTCGTAAAGTTTTCTCGCCTCTTACGCCGACAATCAGCGACTTCCGTGGGTCATGTGAAAACCAGGTCTCGTCCACGTTAAAGAAGCGGTTTGGCGAGCTTTGAAGACCAAGTTGTTCAACGAGCTCTCCGAGCGTGTCATTGAAGTCGTACACAAGGAACGGATTTTTAGTTGCCCCGTGTCGGCAAGCTGAATTGATGCAGGTTTTTTTAGACTTAGGTTGAACCGCTTCATAAAATTCAGAAACCACGCCTGACCAGGCAGCTGATCACGTCCATTCCAAGCTGAGACCGAACACTTAGCAGGATCCAGTACGATCCAGGACTGCACGTACTGTGGAATTTGTCGTCGTAGAATTGGAAATCCGCTTCGGACGAGGAGCCGAATTTCTTCCGCCAAAAACTCGTTCAATTTCGTCACTCAGCAAAGTGCTTCTGCCTCTCTTTTTTTGGTGATAGGCGAGCGCTTTCCAGCTTTTATTTCAAGTTCCCGCTTGATATTCGTATTTGAGGCGCCAGTTGTGTCGTATATTTTGCTGAATGAAATGCCATTTTCCCTCATTTCCACTGCCCGATCAATGGCATCTTTAGAATGCTTTGAGCCTTTTGGTCTATAATAACGGCCAGTGTTACTCATTATGCAGAATTTAGTAGTATTTATATATATTTAAGACTAAGATTCCGTATATGTTTCACACGAGAGGCTATTAAAGACCTGAAAAAATATATAGAGCCACTGATTTCCAGTAGTTGCATGGTATAAACTGAACGTTCAGCAAAAAACTCAAGATCTTTCAAAAACTCAATGTCAAAAAACACTCAGTTGAGTTTTTTGACAACAGGTCAAAAAATTTTACAAAAATTGTGTCAAAAAACTCAGTCTGTGTTGCTTAAGCAGCAGTCTAACCAGAATGACCCCACTAAAGCACGTTACCTTAGATCCTTTTAGGCCTCCATACACAAAATTACTGGTTTCCCTCAGGATGCTATCTCACCAGAGCCTTAGGGACATATGACCCTTCCTTGGTGTCATCTATGGGGAGGTAGGTGCTCACTTCCAGAACTTGCCAAACTGTGAACCTTTGAGGCATAGTTGACTTTATTTCAGTGCTGGGTCGGCACAAGCCATGCTACAAAATGAGTGTATAATTTTTGTCTCGAGGCGTCCGGAATGAACTACGGAGGTTTGAATGTTTTTTGTCATCGGAACGTTGTTTTTTTGTCACACTGACTATATATGCTGTAATCAAAAAACAGGCTTTGGCCTGCTACATGTGATTATACATAATGGCACTGACAGATGAAACTGGGATGTCTCTCTTTCCACTTTCGCTTGCTAGATAATAATGTAGCATGCTGTGATCTAGATGTAAAAACCATAATAATAGCTACATAATAGCTTTTTAAGTTAGCTGAATGTTACCGGTAGCTATTTGCGTGTTGTTGAAATGACTGGGGCATATTTTAATCATCAATTTAATATGAAAAGCAATGTCACAGTTTTTGGTCTAATCTACGACTTCAGCAACTGATATAAAAGGTACATTTAATATTTACTTGAAGTGTTTACGCGCGGATGATTTAAAACACATAATATCAAGCGTGCATTTGTCCCTAATGCACTCTTGATAATATTAATATAAAAGACGCTATGACTGCTTTTACTATAAAGCGGGACATGCCAACACGTTGTATTAATCTAAAATCTGAAATATGTCCGAAAGCATTTTCTTATGCATATAACGCATATCTTCGCATCGCGTCAAGGACCGTTCCTGTCGAATCGTTCACTCCACGGGGCGAGGGGGGGCTCGAGCCCCCGCAGTCCCCCCTCTAAAACCGTTGCTGCTAATACCTGTCATTGACTGTGTATCCGCAAATTAGCGTCTGAATGTACAATTTTACCATGCTGTTTGGGCTTCTTCGAGCTTAATTTAAATACAAATGATAAAATAATTTCACCGTAGTAGTTAAATATAGCCTTTTTCTGTTTAGATTTGTGGCAAACTGCAAATACTAACATTGTAGGGTTATATGCTTCTGTATATTCTATAGTTAAGCAATGGTTACATTGTTTTGCAATAGTATTCTTTTCATGGTTTATTGAAGTAGGCGCTGAAGAATGGGCGGCCGTAGAAACAAAAAATCTCACAAGGTAAGTTTTGTTTTAATTTAACGGCAATGTATCTTCTATATTACTGGCATTACACAGATTTGATGTGATACGTAAACAACTATGGGCAAGTTTATCAGGGCAACCCCAAAATGATTTAAAATTTTATTTGCGAAAGAGCATAAACAAAGAGATAGCAAAAAATCTGTCCGCTGACACTTCACGATCTGATGATACTTACTCGGTCTTCTAGTAATTTAAAAGGTCCAGCACAAAATAAACGAGTTTATATGGTCTATCAAAAAACTGAATTTGTCCATGAGGATATTGAAAAAGAATAATATCGTGGAACGTCAAAATTGTCAATTTTCAGGATATACTAGTGTTTGTTTCTAAGTAACAACAAGAGTAGCGGATGTTAATATGCATTGGTTTGATCTAAATATCGATCTAGCAGGGAATAACCGGAACCGTCCATTTAAACCGGAACCGGAACCTGGTATTCGAAATTTATATATAGTAAACAGATAATGGAAGAAATGAAGGTATAGTGAATTTAAAATGCATTAAAAATGACTTTTACATTAAACTTAATGTATTGCGATGGTATTATTGCCTTTCTGAAACTTTAAAGAGACTGAGGAAGCTAATAATGTTTATTTATCGATTAAATATGTCAGTTTTTGGACATTCAGAGCAAAAAATGTCTTCCACTATACACCATTGAGTGGCGGCGCGGCCGAGTGGTTCGGGCGCCTGCTTCATAATCGTGAAGTCGGGAGTTCGAATCCAGTGGTCGCGCTAATCTCCTTGGGCAAGGGACTCAGCCACAATTGCTTCGCAGTACCTATGCGTTAAACAGGTACTAGACTTTGGTCTAGGCGGATAAGATGATGGGTGGTGTAATGGGCAATCATCACGGCCAGCCTGCACACAATGCTTCGGCATAATAACCCGGATTGTCACCTAGTGCCAATTGCATCTTTATCCTTTTATACACCATTGCGTATACTGCGTCAAGTCGAATGTGCTTACAAAGCTTGGAGCGTAGAATACACACTTTCGCTCTGTCTCCAGTCGCCTCCCTTTACTACACATACGTTTGTTGCATGTTCTTCTGTAGGAAACTTAAAATTATTGGTTTGTATGATTCTAAGAGAAAATAATAGATAGAAGGTAATTTTTTGATCAGTAGTCAGAGACACTGGTTATGCTAGCCTTGGACAAACAGTGCACGTCCTTTAGATCATAATGATGATAACTTTCTAATCAGGATGCAATAAATGAGACACACTGTGATGCTGCTCGCACAGTTTCAATAAATACAGTTCATTGCCAAGAAAGCAGTTTCTAGCTGCGTTGCAGATAACGTTATTTTACTTCAATTTAGTCTGATTTACCAAGTTTACAAGAGCACTGACGGGTGCTCGACGCAATTTATGTTAGCCAAACATACCCTGAGTACTTCTGCGTAAGCCATACTCTGTTACCGAGTTGGACCGGTTTAATTCAAACGTATCCCACAGACTTCGGGATGTGTAAAATAGCTGCTACAAGCATCGGTCTGGCTTTGATTTAACAAACTCCTGCAGGTTATTATGAAAAATTCCTGCTCAAATTATGTGCCCTACTTACGTTTCACACGGCAAATTGGTTAGTTAATCTTTTCTTTTGCTTGGTTGTATTGGAGCTTGATCATTGTATAATTGAGCGGAGCGAGGTCGCCGAGCGAAGCGTTTTTATTTCTGTCTGGGAGCAAAAAAGTCGATGTCCGTTCGTCCGTTAGTCTTTCTTGGATCTCAAGAACCACTGAACCTAGTTCAAAAAAGTTTTTTATTTGAAAGCTTATAATGTGAGGATGTGCACCTGATATTTTAGAAGTTTGGCAACTTGCCAATCTTATCATTAATTAAGCTAATTAGCAGGGAATAACCGGAACCGAAATTTACCGGAACCGGAACCAGCAACCGGAACCGTCCATTTAAACCGGATCCGGAACCGGAACCGGAACCGGAACCTGGTCTTCGAAATTTATATATAGTAAAACAGATAATGGAAGAAATGAAGGTATAGTGGATTTAAAATGAATTAAAAATAACTTTTACATTAAACTTAATGTATTGCGATGGTATTATTGCCTTTCTGAAACTTTAAAGAGACTGAGGAAGCTAATAATGTTTATTTATCGATCAAATATGTCGGTTTTTGGACATTCAGAGCAAAAAATGTCTTCCACTATACACCATTGCATATACTGCGTCAAGTCGAAAGTGCTTACAAAGCTTGGAGCGTAGAATACACACTTTCGCTCTGTCTCCAGTCGCCTCCCTTTACTACACATACGTTTGTTGCATGTTCTGTAGGAAAATTCAAAGATAAAATAATAGATAGAAGGTAATTTTCTGATCAGTGGTCAGAGACACTATTTAGGCTAGCGTTGGACAAACAGTGCCCGTCAGTTAGATCATAATGATGATAACTTTCTAATCAGAATGCTATAAATGAGACACATTGTGAGCTGCTTGCGCAGTTTCAATAAATACAGTTCTTTGCCAAGAAAGCAGTTTCTAGCTGCGTTGCAGATAACGTTAGTTTACTTCAATTTAGACTGATTTACCAAGTGTGCAAGCGCTAAGGCGGGTTCTTGAAGCAATTTATGTTAGCCAAGCATACCCTAAGTACTTCTGCGTAAGCCATACTCTTTTACCGAGTAGGGCCGGTTCAATTGAAACGTCCCCACAGACCTCTGAATGTGTAAAATAGCTGCTACAAGCATCGACGTGGCTTTGATTTGTTAAAAAACCTGCAGGTTATTATGAAAAATTTCTACTGAAATTATGTGCCCTACTTACGTTTCAAACGACAAATTGCTTAGTTAATCTCTTCTTTTGCTTGGTTGTATTGGAGCTTGATCATTGTATATTACATATGTTTGGATCACGGATGAAGCAAAAAACGTGAAAAATTTCAAACATATTTTTTAAACCGGAATTCCGGTTTCGGTATGGTTTTTGCCCTTTGCCGGAACCGGAACACGATTTTCGCCGGAACCGGAACCGGAATTCCGGTTACTCCCTGCTAATTAGCTAATTAACACCCTAATTAAGCTCATACAGCTTAATTATTGGTCGTAGAGTCGTTTTAACGGCATATACGTTGAGCTTTCCATGGGAAAATAAGAAAATAGATGCATTGTACATACAGGAATAGTATAGGCAAACTTATTTTCAGACTCCGTGTCCTAGGATTTCATTGCTGTGCTTCGATTACCATTCATCACCATGCTGTATAAGCCACGTGACTTCCTTTGCCTTGCTTTTCGTTCGAACGGAATAAAACTATTCTTTCATTTACTCATTGTTGTCTAAGTAATAATATATTCCCAAGACATTGAGTACGTTCATATTACTAATGCCGTCGCTCCATTCAAAAAATGTAGTTCCACTACGACTGGTATATATTACATATGTTTGGATTACAGTAGCAAGAAAGCAAATGAAGCAAAAAACGTGGAAAATTTCAAACAAAATTTTTAAACCGGAATTCCGGTTCTGGTATGGTTTTTGCCCTTTGCCGCAACCGCAACCGGAACACGATTTTCGTCGGAACCGGAATTCCGGTTACTCCCTGCGATCTTGGCATTAAAAATGTTCACCGAAATTTTACATTTGAGATGTAACCGAAGTGACATACCAAAAATCAGCACGCTAGTAAAATTTTTTTGCCGTATATTTAACCGATTGGTGATCATTAGATACGGTTAGTAGGTACCGATTTAGTTAGGAAAATTATAAAAATACACCTGCTTCCTCACCGAGCACTCACAATCAGTTTGCTAAAAATGGTAAATTTCAATTTCATATAAAAAAGAATAGTTTCGTTGAAAATTGTTTATTTGTAATACTTTTAAATTCCAAAATCAGATTATTGTTATAACGAAAATGTAGTACATTTGAAATTAGGTACGTATTTTTATAAAATGTCTGCTAACTATGAATGCTCGAAACCTGTATTCCCGGGCGCCATGATATAGCGAGGTCTTCTATATCTGAGGGCTATCACCAGACCAGGTTACGCATTATTTGATGTGAAATGTTACCGTTGAGTAATTTTTGCGTAACAATTATAAAAGGGAAAAATACCCTGAGATATTTAAGTAACAGACATCTGCGATCCGAGCTATATCAACTGTCCGAAGGCAATGATCGTAAGTATAATGTCCGCACCTAAGTGTGAGCATCAAATTCCATCTCCTAGGAGATGGATCATATGTGAGCAAAGCCCAGAGTCACCAACCATCAACTTGGTGAGCACATAAGGGTATTCACCTTAAGGTGAAGACCATTAAAAAGATTTTTTGGTGAATTGAATGATTTTACATACCTGAATGAATGAATGAATGACAGGTTGGACCCTAGGTAATCTGGTTGGACCCTAGGTCCTTTCCAGCACCCCAATCTATTTGGAGAATCTAAAATCTTATCCTATTCCAGAAACTTATTAGTTGGGCCAAATTTAATTGATGGTCTTGGGAGCTATCCAAAATTCCATGCCCAAAGAATTTCAATCTTAAATCTCTTAGATTACTGCATTCAAAATTCAAATGTTTTGCAGTCTCCAAATCTTTATCACATCTTCTACGCTTGTTACTGCCTTCAATATTGACAGATTTCAAATATTTCATAAAATTGTCGTGCCCAGTAAGAAACTGCACGGCAATTCTCATTCTATCTTTATTCAATTTCCATAGAAACATAGATTTTCTTTTATCAATTTTTTAAAGAAACATCTCTTCTGCAAGCAATTGTTTCCATCGCGCCACTTTGACTTATGGTCCCTATATGAACAGTCTTTTAAGAAAGTCTTAACAATTGTATTACTTAGAGGAATACAAGGTTCGGGACCCACAAACGCAGTGTCCAACCCCTTCTTAGCCAGCCTATCAACCATTTTATTCCCAAACAATCCAACATGTCCTTTAATCCAACCTAGTTTCAAGATGTTCCTTTTACCAACTATATTAAGAAGCTTTATGCATTCTAGCACGCACCAAGATCTGTTTCTGGAATTATCTAATTCCTTAAGTGCAACTTGACTATCGCTAAAATAGCGATACTTCTGTTCCTAAATTTCTTTTCTTCCAGAATTTTTGCGCATCTGCATATAGCAGTAACCTCTGCCTGAAAAACAGTTGCATGACTATCAAGTGGGATGAATAGTGATACTTTATTTGGAATAAAGACACCCCCACCACAACTCCTTTCATTGCGCATGTTAATCACCGATCAATCTGTGTAACATACTATTTCAGTACTTTCCACAGAGTCGACGCTAAAGTCTTCATAGAACCAGAATTGGTTATTCCTTGTTGCTACAACACTATCTGAAGGCATGCTCAGAAGGGGCCCATATTTGACAGCTTCCTCCGCTATCGTCGGTTTTCCACGTCCTTTAATCACATAATCACTCCAGGGACCCATACATTTGAGTCTGGTATTCCTTCAACGCCAGTTCTCGAGCCACTACATCTATGGGTATGATATTCAACACCGCTTGCATTCCATCAAGCGGAGTCGTTCTAAAAGCACCCGTAATCATACAACAGGCTAACCTTTGAACTTTTTTAAGAAAGTCGGCATATTGACACCTGATGTAATCTGAGCCACAAGCAAACCACGCCATACATCAGTCACGGCATAACCACAAACTGATACAAAAAATTTGTTATACCTGGTTTCACCCCCCAATTACAGCCTGAAAATCTTTTAAGTGAGAACAGAAGCCTGATGGCTTTATTACACTTTTCAATCAAATGTGGCTTCCAGCTTAATTTGTTGTCTAATATTATACCCAAATATTTAACTTCATTCGTAAACGGTACAGCCGTACAACCAATCATCAACTGCCTATACCCAATTATACTCCTTTGCCTTGTGAAAATGACAATATTACTTTTTGCTGCATTAACAGCTAGTCTTTTATTCTCACACCAATGAAAAGTCTTATTTAAGGCATTCTGGAGTCTATTGCAAACAGTTTGTAGAGAGATTGAAGACCCATTCCTGGCAAATCATCAGAATACCCCACACAAAGAACGTTGTTACTGTTGATGATTTGCAAGAGTTCATCAACCGCCAAGCTCCACAGAAGTGGAGATAGCATGCCTGCTTTGGGAAATCCTCGGGAAGCTTTTACAGTGCATCTAGCCACCCCTAATTCAGCTGTTATACTTCTCGTTGAGAGCAATTCTCATAGCCAATACTTGACACATGTTGCAATTGGTCGGCTCACTATACTGTCAAGGATAAAAGAAACACTATTAGAGCCGAAAGCACCGGATATGTCCAGAAACACTGCAACTGAGTATTTGCCAAGGTTCTTTTGTCGTTCAATCCAAGATGCCGTAAATTGAAGAGCCGAAATGGTACTTCTGCCTGGTCTGTAGGCATGCTGATTTTCATGTAAGGGAGCCACCTTTAAAACTTTATCTCTTATATAACTGTCTAGAATTTTTTCCAATGCTTTCAACAGAAACGACGAAAGGCTTATGTGACGATACGACTTAGAGTCTGCATGGTTTCGGAATAAAAGTCATTTTGCTTTCTCTCCAAAACTGAGGCATATAGCCTAGTCCTAGACACGATTTATAAATAGTTATCAAAATATCCAGTATCTGCTGAATGCAAATCTGCAGCAGAATCTTATAAATCATATCCGGACCCCTTGTTTTGTAAGCACCAAAGCTTCTTACTGATTCCGTCACCTTTATTAATCATATTATCTATTAAATCCACGTCAAATCTACTGGTTTTAATTGTCCTATTCCTTTCAACAAAGTTGACCCCATCTTCAATCTCACACCCTGGTACGTGAGTACGCATCATTACTTCCAGAGTGTCTTCATCGCTATCAACAAAAAGTCCATTTCTATCTCTAATCCTCCCTAACACATTCCGAATATTCTTTTTTATAATCTTGTTTATTCTGTTACTTTCCAGAACCGATTGAATCGATTCACAGAATTTCCTCCATGTTTCCGATTTTTCATCTTTATTATCATCTTTACTATTGCAGTGAACCCATTCTTCAGCATTTATAATCTCCTCAACTTTTCTTTTAGGTATATGAATTCCAATTTAATTTCCTAATGTTGAGCTCAGTTTTTCCAGTTTTAACAGAATTTACATCCACTCTCTACGGAATAAACTTGTGATCCGATCCAGAATATTCTGTTAACACTTCCCAACTATATATTGTTCAGTCAGCGTACTAGTTAATGTCAAATCAATAACTTCTCGTCTATTGCGAATCACAAAAGTCGGCTCTTTACCCCGATTGACAAACCAAAGATTGGTAGCCAAGAGACAGGCCGCCAGTTCTTCACCTCTTCTATTAGTGTTGCTACTACCCCATATCATGTGAGCATTAGTGTCACAACCTATTATCAATTCCATTGCCTTGTTTTTGCAAAAACTTTCTAAATACTTCAAGTTTTTTCCCGGCAGCCCCTCTGTCGCATCATAGGGTAAGTAAATAGATGCAAGGTAGAGGTCCCGCGTTTCGCCATTAACTTTGAAACAGATTTTTATGGCAGCAGAATCACCTGAAAACTGGTCAATAAAGCTGACAATAAGCTCTTCACAAACATATATAGCTGTTCTAGTTTTAGTTCTTGGATTAACACTATAGAAAAACTGACCTTTGACGTCCTCAAGTTTGGCCGGAGCACCCCCATGAGAAGCGGCTCCTGAATCAGTGCAACGACCGGACCTGGTGTAATCTAATTGTCGATTCTAGTTCAATTTTGCCCATCCTAGAATGCTGGCAGTTAATCTGATATATGGTCTGGGGAGCTTCATCATGATGAGCTGCACCTGCCATCATCTGGTCATATTTAGCTGTTCTAACCACTCGGTCCACACTCACATTTGTCAGGTTTATCCGAGGACCGGACTACATATCTTTCCTTAAGTCTAGTTTTATTTGGGTTTGTTCTATCAATCTGAACGCCCCACAACATAATCAATTAACTATTGGTGGCTGGGACCAGCTGGATGATCCTCCGAATTGGAATCCAGAGCGCCATCCTGTCCCGAGCCAACTCTGATTTCAGGAAAAAAACTGGATGTAAGTCATTTCATATCTTAGTCTGCTCCCTTTGGCCCGAATGAGCTCCCGGAATTCAGGAGCCACCCTGAAGCCAACAAGACGACTATGTTGTCTATTCTTTGAGAAGTTGGGAACACAGTCTTGAACATTAAGTTCAACCTTGTTCTTACAGTCAATCTTTCTTTTAATCACTTCAGGATTTTCAGGTGACCGCCTTTTGCCCGCATCGGAAACAAAGCAGACCACTTGAACAGTTTCCACCTCAGAGGCAAGTAAGACTTCTCTCTGAGGCGCCCCTGAGAGGCAATCATTTTTTCCACAGTCCTCTACCTGATTATTGCAGGTGACCTTGAAAAAGCCTTTGCTAAGACCAGAGTCTTCGAAGTCCAGTTCCCTCGCCAGAGGGTCACCCTCAATGGTATCCACCAAGGCAAGGGAGATGTCCTCCGGTTATTGTTCAGTAACCATCTTTCGGACATTGTCCTTTTCAACAAGGCAGCATTCAGTGCGGATGCTGCCGTCATTCTATATGACCCCACCTTCGTAGGAGGTGTGGGTTTTTCATCGCTTTTAGGCTGTTTGTTTGGGCCCTCCGGGGTGGTGCCCTCACTTCCCTTTTTCCTGTCTTTTGGCAGCTGCAGACTGTCCATGTCTTTTTGGGCCCGGGGTTTCCCTTTACCACTGGAGGCTTGGGGTCCCGACACCATCGCTCCCTTGAACTGTCTCATCTTCAGTTCAACGTTGTTTCTTGACTTGCTAATGGTTCTCTAGACCTCATCAGTATGAAAATAACTTTCTGCATCACCACCCCCTGCCGAAGCAGGTACAGTAGGATGACGCAATCTGTTTTTAGGGTCAGCTTGGGGCGCACCCCCCCTGCCGAAGCAGGTACAACAGGCTGCGTCATTTCATTTTCATTTTCTGGATGCCCCCTGCCTAGGCAGTGCAGCAGGCGCATCCACTAAGTTCATTTCTTGAATTTCAGTTTCGAGGTTTGGCGGTCGCCGCACCTCATCAATCGCGGCACCCGTGAGTGTGCTCGTTGTGGCCGTCGCTTCGCCACCCTTTGGCACGACCACTGAGGCGCCGGGTGGGGTCCCCGGAGATTGTGAGACACCATTACGTAGTTAGTATAAAAATCTAGCTTTTTGGTTATACGTATTTTGGCTAGATCAGGATATTAGAAACTGTTATTTATAGGACTAAAAACTATATAAGAGAACTATACAAAAAAGGGGTAAAATTTCATTGTTATCCCCAAAATTATACAGTTTAAGATTGTTGATAGTGCAAATTTTTTTAAAAAGTGTTATGGAAAAGCTTTTGCGGGTACCCTCTGTTTATGAGCACTTTAAGTAAATTGTTACAATCTAGTTAGCGATTGTCGTATTATGTTTGCTTATCTGACAATTTGACTGTATGATACCCCTGAAAACTGTACACGAGAGATTGCTACTGTAACATGGGAAATTGAAGATTTTAAAATCGAAATCGTTTCTTTTGTCGTATAGGGTAATATCTGCTATATATACCCCGTGAAGTTTAATCTTGAGATCCAAAACATTGTCCATTTGATTGTTGTTGTTAACTTTACATAGGTACAGGGATCCTGGGTATATATCTGTGTCACTGATGAAACTTATAACCATTAGTCAAAATGAGGTCGTCTATGTATCCAAAAGTTACCAAGTCTAAACCAAGTTTTCATTACTAATGGCTTTCTGTGGAATATGGCGAATGGTAACATTCTTTCGAGTATATATGTGTAATTACACCTTTATTTGGAGTTCCGGGGGGTTTGTAGCAGTATGGGGAGCTGGGAAAAGGTCAGTGGAGGGAACATTTTATATTATACATAATAATTTACTAATATAATATCTATACAGTTAAGGAAACAGTCTGCAGCCAATTGCTGCTAATTATATATACTTAGGGAAATGTGTAATTAATATATTATATATGTATGCTGTGCAGCTACTAATATGTACATATGTGTTATACATAAATATATGTGTAGTAGTAGATGTATGTATAACAGTGGCTGGGACAATATTACTGCATTTTATGACTGAGATGGACAACAAATGCGCTAGAATCGCGCCTTGCGTGGGTAGGAGAAAAAACTTCTCGGACTCAAAATCAAAAATTTAAAGTTCAAACTTTTGAGGCGGAGGTGCATAATAGAGGTGAGCGTCCGGACACGTATGATGAGATTGCCTGTCCTAGTGGGGGTGGGTGCGACCTTCACGCCCCTATTTTTCAAATCCCCATGTCCGTTCCCCTGCTAGGCCGGAATCGCCTCGTTCAACTAAGTGCAAACAATTTGTGTCGCTACACTTATTTTTTCTCTATGCAAAATGTTTTTAAACATTAATTGTCACTATTTCTAATGCTAAAAGGTTTTGAAGCCTGAAAATACTTGTACGATGGTAAAAGTACACGAACATGTGGAAATAATTAGCATTTTTAGCAAAATTTATCCCCTACTTTTAAATTTCCCCCGAGAATGAACATGGGCCCCCAGTTGACTCCACTTTTCTGAAGGCTGTGGAAACGTCGGGTCACATAGCGAAACCCCGGGATTAAAATTGTACGAGAATTGAAAGTTTTGTATTTTTACAGCTTAAGATTTGTCAAACTGTGTAGTATATCTGCTGCAGTGTTTAAATGCTATCGTATTTTTAGTTATATCAAGAGTGGAAATGGAAAGTTGGACCTGAACCATGCTTGCCTGTAAGCAGCAGTCATCTGAAAAATGCCATTAAGGATAGAAACACTATGATCCACTCCACCATATGGCATAACTGCCGCAAGTACAGGTAGTCGAAGATGTGTACACCCAACATTGAGACCAAAAGTATATGTGGAGGCGGAGGGTGAGCAAGGACCAAATGAGAGTAGCGATGCACTTTCTAACAGGACATGGACCCTTTGGAAAACATATGAGGACGTTAAGACTGACCACAGACAGCATGTGCAGATACTGCAAATCTAGCGAAGAAACAGCTGAACACCTAATGATGCACTGTGAAAGACTCAAGGCTTTGAGGAAATCCTTTACAGGAAAAGAAGAACTTAGAACCGAGGATCTGATAGCATGTCCCATAGAGAAACTGCTAGGATTTTTTCGTAGTTTTTGGAATTCTTAGTGCAGTAATAAAAGTGCGTAATCACAATTACTAGGGTGTTAGAAAGGGTCTTTCGCATTAGACTCACCTAGAAAATCGTAACCCTATCCTCGAGTATATCTATCTATCTAAGAGTGGGAATGATTCTTCGGGATAAAAATGTAATACCTCTACTTTCCAAATCCCCTTAGCTTCGTGAGATTTTCCTCCACCTCCGTCCTCCCATTCGGCCGAAACCTCCTATGTTCAAGTAATTCCAAAAAATTTTTTATGTCTCAAAATTTATGTTTTTTGTTTGCAAATTGTTTTTTAAACATTAATTACCACTACTTATAAGGCTAAAATATTGTTTTTTAGCTTGAAAATACATTCGCGGCAGTAAAAATGCTAGAAAATATGAAAATATATCGTATTTTAAGCAAAATTTATTCCCCCACTTTTAATTTTCCACCGAATGTCCCACACACTTTTCGGAGGGCCTCGGACAGGCCAGTTAAATACCAGAAATTTCCACTTTTGGTCGAATTTAAGTATTTAGACTCCCGCTTTTAGCACTAAAGTGTAAGTTAGTGGCATTTAGGCTACATTTGATCTAAACCTCGCGTCTCTTGCATCTAGATGGCATGTAGTGGCTCTCTGGCACAGTTTCTGGATCCCCATGTCAAATTTTCGTATTATACCGAATACATTTTTTATAGTCCACGCTCCCCCTGACCGGAATGAAGTCCGAAATGGGGGCCCCTCTTCGAAACTATGCAAAAGCTATGAAATCTGAATATATAAATGTTTTTTCGAGCATTTTTGTTCCTAAAAATCGACAGAAAAGTGCAAAAAATCCAAGTATGAAATATGAATCGTTGTAAAAAATGAACATTTTCTCAACCATTTTTGGGCATAAAAACCGAAGCGGGGGCGCGAAACTTCGGGGGGGGGGGGGGTCCAGACCGGCGAGGGAATCGAAAAGCGCGGGAGACCCCGTCGGTCCGCCCCGCCCCCTAACACACGTTGTCAAATTTCACCACTGTAACGGCTACTGAGAATTGTTCGCCTCGCTCGTTTCACTACACTCAGAATTCAATTATGACTATTTATTTGTCCGTATAGTCTTGAAATTAGTATATCTAAACTTGAAAGCATATAAATTATTTTTACTGTTCAAAAAATCGTAGAATTTTCAAAAAATCAAAGGGTTTTTATTTTTTTTTCGATAAAACACGTCATAACGTTTCCAAAATTCGTTCACGAAAAAATAGCACAGTACTTTCAAATTATAACTTGCGTATATTGACGGAAAAGCGCGTTCAGTGCTTGCGCACAATAACAATATGAAAACCGCAAATCATTAAAATTTACAGGCGTTTAGAACTGCTGCTTACAATGTTGGCTCCAGTTTATTTCATAACATAACATATTTTCATGCAGATTATGCGTGCATCCTACGTTTGTATTTCGTGCACGTCAAAAATAACACTGAGCAAATTTTTTTATTAAAACGTACCCAATTTTGTTTAGCTAACTATATACACTATACTGGCTTCTCCAAAATACCAAAATTATACCTGGAGCGGCCTCAGCTTGACACTGAGGAACCGAAAATACTGTACCCAGTTAATTGGAAGGGTCCCTCGCGAATTGAACCGAGGTACCACAAACTACTGTCACCATCAGAAAACGTCAAAAATGTCGAATTTCGCAATCCGTTGAGCTTACTTAAAAATCAAAAATTTTAGTGATTTAGCCCCGTAGGGGAAAATTGGAAATTTTTTAGCCAAAATAGTCAAATTTTCTCGTAGTTTTAGCCCATCAGGGGAAAATTTAGATAATTTTGGTGGTCTAAGAAAGTACTTAGGGACATGAACTAGTGCGATAGGACAAAATTTACATGGGAGCATGAACTGGGGAATCCTTGGGTCTGCGTCTATTTCAAATATTTGCGCACGTGTTTCCTGTGAAACGTTTAAGCGTAGTTTTCATATGAGATGGAACAAAACGTGTAAACTCATTACTATATAAATATACATGTTATATATCCTTAATTTTTTTGTGTCGTCTGCTTCACTGTAAGCTATCATAATAATGTATTATTATTTTAGCTGGATTCTGAGAGTTCAGTTCGTAGCAAAACACTTCGTCTATGCAGAGTTTTGCGGAAGGCGAACTATGCTGTCGTGTATACTGGTGCTGGAATTAGTACGGTATGATGTTCTATAATAGCTCCGTTAGCTCTGCTACGAATCACGCATTTTGTGTTAGGTTGCTAGGTCTCGTAAAATTGTAGTTATTAAGTTGTTTGTCATTATCTGCTTTCTCTCCGACGACGATCAACTTCGCGATCATTATGTGCACGGCTCTGTACCACATACGACGCTATGTAAAGTTGAAATAAGTATTACGCGGACGGCATTGCAGAATAGTATCTCGCAGCGAGGGTGAAACGGAGCAACGTGGTTTCACTGTGAAGTTATTTTGATTATTCATCTGTAACAGGCTGTGTTTGATGTGGATACCATCCTAAAACCTCTTGAGTCCTGAACCTTTTGAAAACTAGTCGGAAACAACTGACAACACATCAGGTATTTGTGCTGGTCTCTTGATAACCTAACTATTGTACCCAACCTATCGGAAAAGCAATGTAAACAATTATTGATGACCTGTACGTAATACGCAACTACACAACTGAAGACAGCACGCTAAACTCTAGATAATCAAATCATTGTATTCAGCCTTTAGAAACACCTATATAATATATAGACCATTCTTGATGCCCTGTACGCAGTACATAATCGGATAAATAAAAACTCACTACATAATGGAAATCGGGTTTGTCGGCTGTAAAACAGTTGAACCCCTTTGAAAAGATATACGTAATATAGTCAAGCTGGACTCTAAATAGCAAAACAATAGCATTCAGTGTGCTTGATAACCTAATAGGCACTCATTGTAAGATAAAAACAAGCAATAACATGGCGAAATTTGAACAAAGGGGGTGGGAATGCGAAGCGTTCGGCGGTGGGGGTTAATATATTATGTTTCGAGGGCCGACGGTTAGGAGGGTAGCCTCCCTTCCTCCATCGTCACCTACAATTTAATATACTCTTTCTGGTCTCTAAAACCAAACCACCGTGTTCGGATTACCGAAAACCTAGATACGTAGACAATTCTTGATGACATGTACGCAATACGTAGCCAAACAACTGAAGACAGACTGTATTCTAGAAATATTTTAAATTTAAACTAAACCGGTTCAAAAAGCATGAAATATGCACGCAGGACTCTACATAACCAAATCGTTGTATCCAGCCTTAATAAATACTTATTTATAGAGCATTCTTGATGCTCTGCACGCTTTACATAATCAGATAAAAATGAAAACTCACTACACATTGGAAATCGGATGCGTCGACTGTAAGACCCTTTAGCCCACATGAATAGGTATAATATAGTCAAGTTGGACTCTAGATAGCAAAACCATCGTATCCAGCTTGCTGATAGCCTAAAAGGCACTCAGTGTAACACAAAAACAAACAATGACATGGTGAAATTTGAAAAATCGCTGTCTGGCAAAGGGTCGACGAACCATAGTGTTTTTCGATTTTTCTATGCTAAGCCTATATCGCCATATATGGGCTGCGATACACTGGTACCCGTATGGGAAGATTTGGTTAAGGACCTTTAAAAACCCATTTGCTATTTCCACAATGAATATGCTGTCGGAGTTAATCGCGTTCAGCAAAAGAGCACATCTTCATTAGTTTTGCTATCGAACAAAATATTTGTCGAAATCCATCCTTCCGAAAATGAGTTATGACTGACAGCGACAGTTTTTCTTCTAACGCCCTCAGCGGAAACACCGCTCGCTTTCCTCGCTGCTTCAAACAACAACTACAGTACTCACCACAATTGACCGCTTGTCGCTCGTTGCACTTTAGTTGTTCGCTCGTGGGAAAATAAAATTTTGTTTTGAATTTTATAATTTTTTGTTTGCTCGCTCGTAAGGCGAAAGTCAATTGTGGCGAGTACTCTATGCTCAACTAAGTGAGGGCTGCAAGAAGAAAAATCAGTGAATAAACAGAAATGAGCTGCAGCATCACATCATTGTATTTACAGTAATCTTAATTACAGACTGAAGCGCTTTCATAAGTTTCGCTACCTCAACTAAAAAGCATATCTGTTGGATATTCATCGCGTTCGTGCGGTCTTCCTCAAATATTTATTTTAATTCATTCTATTAATCTAACATTTTATTTGCTTTATTGTTTTCATTTATTGGAACATAATTATATTCTCAGACTGAGTTGTTAGAATGATCCTGCGACTGCTCTTTGAGTATTTTCGGTATTCAAGTTCATCGAAAGGTTTTACGGAATTTAACGTAGTATATATATCATAGCAAAAAGCTTGTTACGTTGTGGCAGTAAGTCATGCCATAAGAGGTTTTTCGGTAAAAATTGTGTAAAATTTTTCACATTTTTGTTCCAGTTGTGGTCAAAATATACATGTTTGTACCGAAATTAGCCGAAACCAGGACTAGGACCAAAACCCGAACTTTGTTTTATAAAGTTGGTAAATAATAGGAAGTATTAATGAGCCTCTTGTTTGTTGGGCTGAGAACGGTTGGGATATTTGGTTATTTAACCGGTTAAACAAGTTGATGTAATTGTTTAAATGTATATACATTGGGTGCCCTGTTAACCTTCTGAGTTTTGATTGGCGTTATAAAATGCTGAATGTCGTAACAAAATTGTGAAATATTGGCTTTTTTGAATGTGCATATTGTGTCTACATATTTTTGGGGTAACTGGATTGGATACAATGAATTCAATATATACTTACGTGGAAAGCAGTCAATTCGGGAAGTACTCGGCCTGCAGCGTAAAATGTTTTCTTAAAATTATAATTTCCTTAATGTATGTGATTTATAAATTTCGAATATTTCCACTTAGCGTTGTTGTGTTAATATAAGGTTAGGACAGACAATTTTGGAGGCTAGAGGGAAATCCTACTGTGTGTAATTGCAAATTTACCAGCGTGCACCACGAGTCCTAAAAACGAACTGTTTTCAAAATTTCGAGAACATGGTGTTAGACTCCGTCAGTCTGTGAAAAGACCTGATCAAAACGGGTGAAAATTATCACTTGTATAGTCTGATTAACTGAAAAACGCTCATTTGACATTAATTGTCACAAAATTTGGCATTTGATGGCGCTGCCCAAGCCCTCAACTTAGCAAGTAGGCTCCATCTTTTGCACGTATGTGCAGAGAAGCCATAAAAATTGTGTCAAAACTTTACAGCCACTGTTTCTCTTAATGCATTACCCCGATGTTCCGGAGATTGGTGGAGTCTGAACCCCACCGGCGCGCAACGATCTCGTTATTCCTTTGCCGACCACTGGATTTTGAGCCCGGGGGTCCGCAAAATTTTTGACTTCGACACTATGAACATATAACAGAAAAAATTTAGTTTTTATGCGACCAGATTGTATTTATGTACAGTTCTAGCCAGAAATGACTGTCGCATTTCGAACGAATGGGTGTCTTTAGAGTTTGTAACTGTTTAAATTAACAAATCCTATTTTCAGCATAAATTTCTTTCGAGCGAATTGCGAGCAAGGGGCAAGCCTCGAGTGCGTTGCTGCCATTTTTGACGAGCACTGTATAACTTAAGCACAGTTTGCTAAAAATTGAATTTTCCGCATGAATAATACAGAAAAAATTGAATTTAATTTCATGAATAATACAGAAATGGGTGTTCCCCTGACCCCAGGTAAAAGTCGGCTCTGGGGTTTGATCCCTGATTTTTATAGAAGATTTGGAACCCCGGACCATGAGTCGGGTATTGTTGCCTATCTCTGACATTGAGGTTGCTCAGGCTGCTCAATTCGGAACCTTGATTCAGGCGACGAACCCAGACTAACCGCAACTGCTCTTTTCCCTCATCGACGAATTACTATTATTAGACAGTTTCAGCAAATTGAAATACTCGGAATTGCTCTGGAATGGTATGGTCTCATGACCGTGTGAGCATTAACTGATATACTTAATATTGTCAGTAGCTATTTGTCGCAGGATATTATGCGGGATCTGTTGGACAGTAGCATAGCTAACAGATTTGGACGATGCAGTGCTTCAAAAATTATAATTTGTAGCTTGTTTCATCGCCAATGTGGTAAATTCTGATTGGTCAGTATGCAACTTATGCTATATTGTACAAGAACTTATAAAATGATCCCATTATCAGTCATGTTGCGAGGTTAGTAGAGCAGGCATACCCTTTTATTGCGTATTTAGCGACTCACAGCTGTACAGACTGAGATTGTGCTACAAAATGAGACATAGAGCACCGACATAGCTCTAGTGGTAGCGGATTGCAGCTTCTTTATATTTTAGGTCTCATGGGCCAATTGAAAACCATTTTGAGCTAACCCTACTGCGTAAAATAATGACAATAGCAATGCATAATGATCAGACAGATAGTGGTCGAATTTGCACATCAAAAGACCAATAACATTCATATAGCTCGAGCGATTACGCAACGCAGATGTTGCCGTTTTCGTGTATCTTGGGCTTTGTGAGCCCATTCAAAACACATTTTGACCCACTTTACAACGTAACTATTCACAATAGCAGCACATTGGAATATATTGCTCTACAGAATAAGCCCAATAACAGCAATATAGCTTGAGCGGTTAGTGAGTAGTAGGCAGATTAGTGATTTTCTAGATTTTGGGTCTCGTGTGCTGGCTCTTTTGG
The DNA here is from genome assembly GCA_030248225.1 of Trileptium ribeirensis. Classification (NCBI taxonomy): domain Eukaryota; kingdom Metazoa; phylum Nematoda; class Enoplea; order Enoplida; family Thoracostomopsidae; genus Trileptium; species Trileptium ribeirensis. Next base: position 45,563 of record JASANE010030711.1, on the reverse strand, counting down.
AACAATTTTTAACGTAAATTTTGCATCATGAAACAGCCGCATGATAAAGCTTTATATGCTGAATAAAGCTTCATAGAGCTCTTTTTGCTATAAAAATTATGTATATTAATAGTTATCTTGTAACCTATATTAATACAATTAGTAATTCGAAACTAATTTGGCTCAGACATCTGCACTACAGTCAGGGACAGAATTTGCACAAAAATTCGCACACACAGGCAAATGCTTTTAAACACTTTTGTGTGTGCGTGCATTTAAACGTTTTTGCGTGAGTGCGCAGGTGAATGTACTTGTCAAGAAACACCCATAACTAACATTTTCATCGGACTCCTTTTTACCGGACCTTAGCCCATTATGCCCACTTTTACGACGCATAGAGTTTGAATCCGTTTTTTCGGCTAGCTAAAGGGCAGAAACACAAACAAAAATTTCAAACTTTCGAATGAGCTATCGCGCGAGTTAATTAGCCAAGCCGAAGTTGAGTTATACGTATCACCCCAGAACCAGAAAATGGACACCATCGAAATTTTCCACTCTGGCTCAGTTCACTTATTACGCTAAGAACTTAAAAAGTATGTTAGTGTTTGATTTACTATCTGTTCAGAAGAGGTGGTGAAAACGCTGTTGGGAAATTAAGCAGTTAATCAAAGATACTAGAGTGAACGCAAAGGCAGAGAATACTTCGTATTTATGTTATAAAAACAGCACCAGCAATAGTGTATATGGTTAAGTTTGTTAGCTAATTTTTGACAAGGAAATGGAAAAATTATATTACGTTAATGAAAAACTATTATTACAATATTGTCATGCAGATTATCCAAAAGACATAAACAGGAAATTTGATTCCGACAAAAATTAGCTAACAAACTCCCTGACTTCTATAGTGTAGTGATAAACTCTTTTTTTAAACCCAGACAAAACAAAACTTAACAAACTATCTCCAACATGTTCATACATAGGATAAATGCTTCATGTCGGATACGGCATCTTATCCCTGTAAAATCACCTGAATATGGCACTGCAATATAAGTATAAACAATAATTCCAAGGATTTTACAACTCTCCCAGTTTTTTCAACACAAATTGCGTCAGTGTGACCCAAGGCATGTGTTCTATTAAAATCAGCATACGGTATCTTAAATTGATTACCGCCTTTAAAACATGGCCAATCGATTCCTGGTAGGTAACGTGACAATATAATGCAATGGTATTTGATTTTGTTATTAAATGGGGTAGTCTTATCGCAACTTTTTCCACTATACCACAGCTACTAAGAAAGTAGGCCTTTTATGTATATCAAGTGAAAAAAGTTCTGTTTAAGAATACACCGCAGCTCTCTGGTTATGTCAACCAACTGCAGTAAGCGTTCACATAACGTTTACTTTCTAATAGAGAGCTGCAGTGGTCGCCGGAGATGAGAACTGTTCGTTCGATGTTCGATCGAGAAATTCAAAATTTTGTTCAAAATGTGTTCGAATTTTGTTCGAGACCTGCTCGAAATTTTGGCAAGCTTTTTTAAAATTGTTGGAGAGCTATTCGAAAAATATTCGAGTGCTGTTAGATAATAAATAAATTTTATTCAATTTCTATTCGATGTTCTTTCGTTCAAAAGGCGACAATCAATTTTGATTAGTACTGTACGGCCAACAATTCCTACTGAATTAAGATGACCAAATCGTACGAGGAGTATATATATTGCTTTTACAATGCAGTTAGCTACGTTTAAATTTCGTATATAATTTAATATAATATTGCTAACTATACATAGTTTTTCTCTGCAACCGAAATTTTGTTTAATAGATGATATATCAATTACTTGAATGACCGGAATACATTTGCTTATAACACGTTAAGCGAAAATGTTTTCGTAATCATGATGATATCTAGAAATAAAAACTATCAATAAAAACAGTTTTATAAGTTTTTCTTATTTGTTTCAGGCTGCTTCAATACCCGACTATAGAGGTCCTCAAGGGGTATGGACGTTATCAAAAAAAGGATTGCCAGTTAGGTGATCACTTAGAATTATTTTTGCATCAGATATGAACGTATGGGAGATAGATGAACTATTAATATAACATGAAGTATGACAGCACGATTATCTACTTATTATTGCAACTTGTTTTGTTTGTTTTTACATAGAAATAATTTTACAAGTCGTTTAAACTAATTTATATACTTGTCGACAGGGACTAACTGGAACTGGAATCAACAACCGGAACCGTCCATTTAAAAGAGGTGGAACCGTTCATCCGGAGCTGGAACCAGGTCTTCGAAACTTAAATATAGTAAAACATATTAAGGTAGAAATGAAGGTACAGTGGATTTAAATGTATTGAAAAAAGCTTTTATAATAAACTTAACGTATAGCGATGGCATTATTGCCTCTCTGGAAATTTGAAGAGACTCAGGAAGCAAATAATGTTTATTTATCGATCAATATGTTGGTTTTTTGACCACCAGAGCAAAAAATGTCTTCCACTATACAGCCTTGCGTAAATTGCGGCAAACCAAATGTGCTTGTAACTAAATATACTTACATGGAGCGTAAACTAAACACTTTCGCTCTGTCTCCATTTACTACATATACGTTTGTTACATGTTATTCTGTAGGCAACCTGAAATTATTGGTATATTCGGTTCTAAAAGAAAATATAGGAAGGTAAACTATAATTTTCTTATCAGTGGACAGAGACATTATTTAGGCTACCGTATCCGTCAGCTAGATGATAATGATAATTTTCTGATCAGAATGCTATAAATGAGGAAAACTGTTATACTGCTCGCACAGTTTCAATAAATACAGTTCATTGTCAAGAACGTAGTTTGCGGCTGCGTTGCAGACATGTTACTTCACTTCAATGTTTACAAGGTTTACAGGCGTATTGCATTGTGTTTGACGCAATTTATGTTAGCCAAGCTTACAGCGAAGTACTTCTAAATGATCCATGCTGTGTTTGCCAGTTAGACCGGTTCAATTCTAACATACCCCGCAGATATCTGAATGTGTAAAATAGCTGCTATAAGAATCGAGGTGGCTTTGTTTTGTAAACAAACTATTACAGTGTTAAGATGAAAAATTCGTACTGAAATTACGTGTCCTGCTTACTTTTCACACGGGAATTTGCTGAATTAATCTTTTCTTTTGTTTGGTTGTATTGGAACTTGATCATTGTATATTATATGTTCCTATATGTTTGCACCACAGATGAAGCAAAAATCTGAAAATTTAAAACAAAATTTTTAAACCGGAATTCCGGTTCCGATATGGTTTTTGCCTTTTGCCGGAACCGCAACCGGAACACAATTTTCCCCGGAACCGGAATTCCGGTTACTCCCTGCTTGTCGAATATTACTGCGACTAGTAACTTGAGCCATCGTCCAGGTGGTGATTTCTGAGTATTGAATTAATATATTATTGTTGTATTTCAATGTTTGGCGAAATCATGCCCACAGATTGCGTATTTAAAGTCTTGTTGGACCATTTAAAACATATGTTGACCCATCTCTGCAGCGTAAATAATGAAAATGGCGTTGCACCATGTGAAGCTTCGTAGAAGCTGAATTGCTATTCAAAATAGATCCAGTATCTACCGTAGGGGCTAGTTGTCGTGGAGATAATTTACGTGTATTATGGAATACGCGGGCTCATTTTAAACCCATTATGAGTCAACCCCGTTAGTAACGGAACCGCAAGGACAACAGATGATAAACAGGCACACAAAGTATTATTTGCTCTGCAAGGAAAGTGACTATCATCGATAGAGACCGAGCGGTTATGGCGTTGTGACTATTTTTGTGCATTTAGATTCTCGAAGCCAATTCATAAACCATTTTGACACAGCCGTGTAATAACAGAGCATAATCTACAGCTGCAAAGAGGATAAACTGCTCTGCATATAGCTAAAGCGGTTGCACAGTTATTGACGTTTTCATGCATTTTGGGTCTTATGGGTAAAATTCAGAAACATTTCGGCTCAGTCACGCAGCACAAAAATAATGATGGTAGCAGCCCGTATGTGCTGAGCTAGATAGTTAGATAGGTAAGCAGATGGTGTTGAACGAAATTCTGATAAGGTCTCATAGACATTTTTAGCACCCCAAGTACAGGCGAGATTCTATTCTGCAATACTTTTCGCAAGTCCAACAATTCTGGATTAGCTCAAATTATGTCCATCCTCCAACTTTAACGTCTCTGTCCCAAAGAATGTCTTTTGTAAATCCTTTAAAGCCGTGCAGTCCATTATCAAATGCATTGCAGTCTCTATTTCAGTTTCACAATAGGTACTTAAATTATTGTCTGACAATCCTATTCTATATAAATAGGCGTTAAAAATCCCAAAAACTATTACAATTCTTATACGATCTTTAGCAACTTCCAAAGAAATTTCCAACTAAGTTTGTCATGTTTATCAAACAAAACCCTTGTTTGTCTACAAACAGTACTAGGAGTCCTCCTACTTTTATGTTATGTAAAAAACTTGCGTCCAGCCACGTTGTACGTACAGAAACATATATAGGAACATATAGATACTGTCCTAAAATGTCTTGGTATTAGACCCGTGTGTGGCTATTTCATGTGCTATTTCATCACCTTCCACTCTGGAAGGGCCTTTAACCTAACCCAGAGTAACCTTATTGTTACGACCTATCTTGTTTAGACCACTTCAGACCCCCTAGAATGCTTAGAGACTTAACCTGTTTTTCCCATGAGCTAGCACTGCTGCTCTGTTATCACTAAAATGCCTATCTTTTTATTTTTAAGTCTAAAACACTCTATTATGGCACATCTTTCGATGACAAGAACCTCTGCCTGGAAAACAGGAGCAAGGCTGTTTAAGGGGAATGATTGCCCTACTCTTCCTGGTATGTAAAAGCCTGCACCACAGCGTCTGTATCACCATCAATGACCGAGCAATAGCATCGATAGAGACCGAGCGATTATGGCGGTGTGCCTATTTTCGTGTATTTTGACACCTTTAACGCCACTCACTAACTATTTTGACACATCCGTGCAGCGTTAACAAAGCCCATAACAGCGCATGATTTGCACCTACACAGAGGATGAATTGCTCTGCAAAATGAGGCCAATAACAGTCCTATAGCTGAAGCGGTTGCGCAGATATCGCCGTTTACGCGCATTTTGAGTCCCTTTGGTCCATTCAAAAACATTTTTACTCAACCCCGCCGCACAAAAATAATGACAGTACCAGCTCACCGTGTGCTGAGGTACGTAGAGGATAAACTTAGACCGATAGTACACACTTCGATGGATCAGTTGTGGAATATTGCCATTTTCGTGTATTTTATATATCACGAGCATGTTCAAAAACCAGTTTTGGCCCAAGTCTAAAACATACGTAGTGACACTAGCAGCACACCATATACAGCTGCATATTGAATGAATTCCCGAGAAGAATGAGCATATTATACCCAATATAATTATTTTGGTTAACTTTGAGTCTCAAGAAACCCGTTACCCCCTAATCATGCATCCTAAAACAGCCATACAGTCATATAGAGCCTGTTACGCTTTACATAATGTGTCTAATTTAGCTCAAATATCTGCCTCTTGACGAGATACAATCCAGAACGTATTTTACGATGGCCCTTTTCAATATGATCTGAGGTCCATCAGCCCTAGACATGGAACAGCTTTCACATCTAACCAAAGGACACAAATAGATATTTTAAGCTTACGAGTGACTTATCGGGCAAGTCAATCCGCCCAGCCGAAGTTGATTTATGTTTGTCACACAAATAACCAGTGACGGATGCCATCGAAATTTACCACTCTGGCCTGTGATAGTTCTTCGCTACGCTCGTTCCACTCATAATAGTCAGAATTCAGTTAGGCCTTTCTAAGTAGTCGTTCAGTTTCGCTTGTTATGCAGTTTGGTACTAGATAATATTGATATTGTCCTCCAAATGTATTAAATGTTACTGTGGTCGAAATTATCATAATACGTGCCATTATGGAGTTAACGATAGCGTTAAGATCCCAACGACATAGAACGCACTGGGCTTTCTAAGCATGTCATTGACATAGATTAGTAATAAAGTGGGAGCTAAACGGATGCCTTGTGGTACCCCGTCGTGAATTTGCCTAATCTCAGAGGATACATTGTTCACGATAGACTATCATAGAAATATAATAGCATCTATATATAAAATAGCAATATATAAATAGCATCTATCATAGAACCTGAGTTCTGTAACTCAAATAGACAGACTTGAAAATTCACTCGCTTCGTTTCACCCTCGCTTCTTGTCACAGCAGTTACGGAGAAGCAACGAAATGAGCCAGGAGTTCTAAACACGGCGAAACCTGAGTAGACAAAACTGTTTACTATCCAAGAAATAATTAACAATCGAGAAATAGAGCATAACTGAAAACTAGAGCAGACTGATTCTCAACCGATTCTGGTTGAAGTTTATATAATCAGTCCTATGCGTAAGAGTTGCAAAAGCTACGTCAGCATTACAATATCTGATATAATATTTTAGCGACACATCAGCATTGCATCAGATTACAACATTTTCTTGACACGTCAGCGTTACACGTTACTTCACTTCTGAAACAAAATATATTTATATGTATAACCTTCTGTATGACCATCACGAGTTTCCCTTTATGACGGAAACTGTGGTAGATAACGTTCGATATTATTGGAAAGGTAGGAATTCTCTTGGAAAATCGTAGTATTTTCACTGACACTCTCCCTGAACAGTTCCAATCGTGCAGTCGTCAATCGAACACAAATGTAACAATACTTATAATTGCAACTTCTGTTTTCTGTAAGGAATAGTTTTCTTATTGTTTTACCATAAAGTTTGGCTGCTAATCTAATTTACATTTCAGTTCATGTGATCCGTTGCAAGCTAAGCCTACATTAACTCATATGGCAATACGGGAATTGTACGCACACGGATTGGTCAAGCATATTGTTGCACAAAATTGCGACGGGCTTCATCTACGATCAGGATTACCTCAAATAGCGCTTTCAGAAGTACACGGCAATATGTATGTTGAGGTAGGTGTGAAAATGTTAAGCTTGAAGAATTAGCGTACAAAATATTCTAATTGTTATGCTTGGTGGTAAACATTTTATATAAAGGTTGTTAGTTTGGACGTTATGTTGTAAACCAAAGGCACTTAAAACATTTCTATTCGTTCTGTCCTTTTGCGTTGCGTTGGAATGTTTGACAACCATGTCATAGACGCGCCTACTGGCCTGGCCTGCCTATTAGCCTTCAGAAAAATTTCTGGGAGGGTAACTTCAGGAGATCCATATGTTCATTCTTGGGGCAAATTTCAAGGTGTAGAAAGAACAATTTTTTTCTAAATGTAATGTCGTTATGATTATTTTCAGGCTAAAAAGCACAGTTTTAGCAATAAAAATATTATTAATTATTATTTTAAAATGTTATATACTGAAAACACAAATTTAGGGGTGAAACTTGGATTAGTTGTACATGCGTTGTTTCTACCGAGAAGAATGACACCAATCGGATGAAGAACCTGGAAAGCGGGGTAGGAATCTCTTTACTGTAAATAAGCCAATCTAATATTCCACAGGTAGTAAAGTCCATGGTACGTACACATTTGCTCCATGTATTATGAATACAGCTTGAAAATACACCGTTATGTAACTACGCAGCGAGCGAAAAGAGCAGGAATTTATTAGTATGCGCACCGGTAAATGTTGGTCAGCTCGTCCAGCCCGTTTTTTCTAAATATCTCAGGAACAAATAAAGATATTCCTATATTGCATTTTGTATATCATAGTAAGTTTATAACTGTGATATACAACCGTAACTTTTACGAGGTTGCAAAAACGGTGAAATGTTTGATTTGAATATCTTTGGGATCGATGTGCCCATTTGTGACTTAGCTATGTCCTGCGACACCTTCCAATAACGTATGTGTTATTGATATTTCTTTTTTGGATTGGTACTGTATTCCAGGGGACTTCGCCGCAGAACTGTGCACGATTTTGTGATTTCCAACCCAATGCTGAATTTTGTTGCATCAGCTATTATAAAGGTATTCGAATATGCCTTAAACGACGGAGTTATTTATTTGAACGTATCTGTGACAGATTACTGTTTTTGCAATGGTACTGCATCCCATGCCTCCTTGATCCGCGTACGATTTTGTGGTTTTCAATCTAATTTTCTAATTGTAATAATTTGAATGAATGTAAAGCTTTTGGAACAGTAAAATATTCACTGGGGCCCCTTGAATCATTTAATTTCGCGGCGATCAATCTAATGCTCTAATGATTGGTTGCATGTGATTATAAAGGCTGTCGAGGCTGCTGGAAACGATGGAATGATTTATTTGCTCGTTACCAATGCACCATTGTTGGAATAGTGCTGTAATCCATAGGGCCCTACCTCCTCATTATAAATGTTTTTGAGGTTCCTGATACGGTATAGTAATTTATTTGCACGTATCTGTTAGCGATGTAATCTTTTTTAAATAGTGCTGTAATCCCTGGAATCCTGCCTCGTCTACATCCTTTAACCATGTATGATTTCTTGAGGTTTTAATCTAACGCTGTAGTTTGTTAAATCTGCGCATATAACGGTTTTCCAAGCTGCCAAAAATGATGAGGTAGTTCAAACGTGCTTGTGACTATAAACGTCGTTCTCTCGCAGTCATACGACTATACGCTGTGCACTCGTGAGCTGATTCACCTTCTAGCACTTATATTTTGTGGGATGATGCTAAATGAAATTATGTAGTTTTTGTTGCGGTAGTTTTTGTTGCGGACATATGACATCCTGCAGCACTAGGAAATACCTGTAATTTTCCATGTGATGCGGTTTTGAGGCCATGTGATTTTGGGTTTGTTGTATCTCCGAGTGTGTGAATGAAAAAACACAGACAACGGGACTTGAAGTAAACGTTTATTAACACCCAAACACGGAAAACACGAATGGAGTTGAATGAAACAAACGTAACAAATGCCCTGAAAGAAGTCATACGTTACTGTTTCGACGTTAGCTTTTATGTACTCATGGAACATTCTCGAATATGTGATCATGTGATCGAATGTTCTGGAAGATTCTTCAATTGTCGTCATAAAGGTTCTGGAAGGTTCTGGGAATGACGTTATGGAATGTTCTAGAAGTTTCTAGACTTTGCAGAATGCTCTGGAATGTTCGCTAATTGTCGATCGCCATAATACGGATTATCTTTAAATTAAAATACTAGACTCATTTAATACTAGACTATAGGTGGTAAATGTAGTTAGGGCTCGAATAATAAATCGGCAATACTTGTTGTAGACAATGGTTCTGAGTTTTGGATTCGAATCCTAACTTTTTCACTTAAAATTTGAAACCATTATGTATGAAGTTTTTAGAACTTGCCGGTTATGTGTATATAAGGTGATACAATAGTATTTTTGTTGCAGATATGCAAAAATTGTGATTGTCGTCAATATATTCGAGATTTTGATGTAACCAAACGAACATCTTTTCGGCGACACGTAACCGGTAAGTAGTAATGTTTGTGTTGCTCATTATATGCTATAACTGTGGACGACTTATTATTAAAAGTCGTGTGAGTAGACTATTTTGTGTCACCACCGGACAGTTCAAATAGCACACGAAACGCAGACACCCTTTGTTTCAAATATGGAAGCTTTAATCATTGGAGACGAAGTGTAGTTCGCTTCGAGCTGTAAGTATTGGATTTCAAGTGTTATGATTGTGTTTTACTATAATATTCAGCCTTTCGATTGCGTATTTTCCTCTACGATGTACGCCAAAAAGGCTTATTACCTTTCGAGCTTGCTAGTTGAAAATGACTCGCAAGTGAATTCTGCATGAGCAGTCGCTTGGCTTATGTGAGTATTAAAATTCACTTGAAGGAGCCGAACTTCACCCCAGGACAATTTATCGCCTACCAGAAGCACAAACGATATTTCATGGCCATTCAAGAATTCGACTTTTCTGTTAAATTGCCAAGGAAATTTAGATTTTTAGGCATTTTGAAGCATTTAATCCGTGACTCCACTTAGCAGGCATTGCCCATGCGTGAGCTTCCGCCGTTTGCACACTTGAGACGAAAAACCGCCTGGTAAAAATTAGCGCTACTTTTTCTCTTAATGTATGGCGTTAGTATTACTGATTTTCTGCGCCTTGAAGTGATAAATAGGCAATGAACTCACTGGGTTTTCCAAATTGGGTGCGGGGGCTGACATTGTTCGGTTTCCCTTGATTCAGAATAGGTGCTCCCGGTTCATGCCCCCTTTCAAAATTTCGGGCTCCCACGGTTCTCCGCCTCTGCGAAAATATTTTTGTTTCCAATCGGTCCAACGCACATAAAATTTGATCAAAATGTGTACTAAAATTCTGTTCTGAAGCCAAAAATTTCGCAAATTTTGTCAACATTTGCTTCAAAATAGCTTTTCTCTCCATCAAAACCATTTTGGCAGTGTTTATGACACGATTTTTACAGGTTTTTTTTCTTGTAAAAATGCACCCTGGCAAAATCGAACGCCTCCCGGTTCTGAACCAATGGGCCCCCTGACTCATGGCGCCTGGCAAAGATTTCAGCGAATAGAGAGCCCAGAACTCACACTAATCATGCTCGACCTTGTTTCCGCGTAGCGGGCCAATTAGCAAATCCTAAACAATGTTAAATACTCGAAATTGCTTTTTGTTGTGGTCTCATTTGTATCTGAGAATTAACTGATAAAAACACATTTGGCAGTTATTTTTCATAAGCTACTAACAAAAACCGTTACATCCTAGCTTGAATAACGATATAAAACTAACAAAATATTAGACTACGGAGAGTACTTAAAATTATAAATACGTGTTTGATTAACCAATGTCATATCTTTGTGCTTTTCTTTTAGTAGAGGTCGAGAAATGTCTGTTGCTAAACTAAAAGTGCTAATTACTAGGGTTTATTTTGTTATCCAATTTCGATCAGGGATTGAACTCCTTCAAAAATTTCAACATGCATATTGTTTGAAAAACATGAAACAGGAACTTAGATTTTGTAAAAATTATTAGCCAGATCCGGAATCGGTAACCGGAATTCCAGGTACTGTTACTAAGAAACGAACTAGAAGCTTGGTGGAATACATTATTAATTCAAATTGTGTTTTATGCCTGTGTACTATTAAAATTATGTAAAAAAATAATATATTGAAATTATTCATATATGTTTGTTTTGTGGTCGTGTATCGTACATTTTGCAAAGTATACGTGTACTTTTACAATAATTGAAACAAAGTGAAGAATGTGAATAGTCTACATATAATATAGGTTTTTGGGTTCGCTGAATACCATGGTTTGGTATTATCTACAGTCCAGCGCGAATATTTCATGCTTTTCGAACTTAATTTTCAGGCTAATGTCTGTCTTCATTTACTTGGCTATTATTAAATAATTTTGTAGGACTTTTGTAGGACATTTAGATCCACTTTCTTCATAGTTATTTGTTATTTTATATACTATGGTTTGGTTGTCTAGCATCCAAAATGACTATTCAGGAATTTTCAAGGGTTTTAAGGCCCACTGTCGGCGAATTCGATTTAACTAAAGAATTGACTTTATCGTCACTTATTTGGCTATGCGTTGTTTTCTTGACACTTGGACAACCTACTGTTGGTTTTGTGACACGAGGAATACGGTGGTGCTTATTTGGCTATGCGTTGTTTTCTTGACACTTGGACAATCTACTGTTGGTTTTGTGACACGAGGAATACGGTGGTGCTGTAACTTCAATCAGACCGTCATTATAAGGCTTCAACGTTGCACGTGTTTTTCGCTGGTATATCAAACAATACAAAGCTTGTTTACATTTGATCAAACAAATGACAATCATAAACAACGCTCACTCCCTCCTGGATCCTTCATCCAGGATTGCGAAGTACTATGATGTTGTTGTATTTTTATTTAAGTTTTGCTTTATTAGGTCGCAAGTGCAATGTATGCGCTAATGATCTCCACGATAGCATAGTGCATTTTGGTGAGGTTGGACGCCTACGTTGGCCCCTCAATTGGCAAGGCGCCTTAGATGCTGTCGCACAATGTGATCTCATTTTATGTCTGGGTTCGAGTTTGCAGGTATCAGTTTAATTTCCTGCGAAATACTGGTGTTTTTTATATCTTGTAATATTGTATTGATAGTGTGTATCAGATTGTATTGTAGTGTACGTATAATGTTTCGATTACTGCATTTAGGTAGGGTGTTGATCATTTTTTATATTGAATATTGGATTTCTATACTGTGACGGTACCCCATACGCCAGGGCTTGCAAATTCAATATTATGTTACAGCAAAACTCTAAGCAAATCTATGTGCTTGTTCCACGGGCAAGTATGTTAAAATCCGCCACTACACATGCAAGTTCGTCTCTGGTGACTATATATTTAGACAAAATACAAATCGTAAAAAGGCCCGTTAACACTAAAAAATGACATTAAATTTTTTTGGAAATTTACTACCCAGTAGACTATGGCCGAAAGCTGCTAAGTCTCTTTAAAGCTGTGATGATCATGCAACTGTATTTGGTGTCTAATAGTTATCACACAATAATTCGTTGAGTCTCCGTTGCTACACGAATTGATCTTGAATAGGTTTTCTGGCTTCTGCATGTACCCTCGCGGACCGAGTAAGGGCTACGCCGGAACGGGGACAGGAAGCAGAAAATCGGCAGAGGCCCCCGGTTTGGAGAAGCCAGGTTTTAAATGCTTTCCCAACTACAGCATTTAAACTGGAACCTTATACAAATTTTATTACTACTTAAGCCTGTACCGTTTAAATAAGTCCATATGACTAGTGATCTAGTTATTTAAGTTAGTAAACTATTTGATAACATAACATGTATAGCTCAGCAATAAGTCGGAATAAATATAAAAATTTGCTCAATATGTTGATCTCAGTGAGTTTTAGTGCGCTGCGAAAAGGCTTTAATATCCAATCCGACCTGTTACCATTATTTTGAGGAATAGTATGAATTTTTAGTAACTTATATTAGGAAGTTCTGAAATATTTGAAGCATTTGTAGCTACGGCTTTATTTATAAAATTATAGAATTTTAATAATGTTACTTTTAAGGTTTTTGAATGAGATTCCATGATAGCAGTAATTGTCACAGTTGAGACCTTAAGTACTGTGTTGAGTAAACGGCTTGTTGCGAATACATTTTAAGCTGAAATTTGTACAATTCAAACCTAGATTAGTATTTTGTGCTTTTAGTGACATTTCGGAGGAAAGATCTTAATTTTTCATATATAAGTTTTTATATGACTTTCGGCCGCTGTTGACCTTTTGGACTAATCTAACATTGAGAGACGTAATGTTCAAGTCATGACAGCGTAAGTTAGTCCGTTCTCGATATACTCTGGCTGAGTGGGCCTAAGTTTCGAGTTAACTCTAGTCTTAATCTTAGTAGGACAGCTGTCACGTCAAGCTGCGTTTTAGTGACTGTGTGCTTTGATGCGTCTTAAGGTGACATGGCTTAGACTTTGGTTAGTTTCATTTCCGGATTTTTCGCTAGAGCCTATATTCTTGTTTGTTGTTGAATTATGCTCAACATTTCTATGAATTTCAGTCGATTTTGTGAAAATAACTGTACGACCGTTAAAAGTGTCTGAAAATATGAGCAAAATTTTGTCATCCTGTGCACATTAAAATTTCTCACGAAAACAAACAAGGTGCCCTTCAAAGTGACCCACTTTTCAGAAACCTGTGGATAGAATGGTTGCCGAAGAATTGTTTCCGGTACTTGCTTTCTAAAACACTGTTAACAAATAATGTGTAACGCTGAAACTTAGGATTAAATTTTTGAGGCTGGACAACGGCTGCGCTGCACAGCCGTTACTTATTCGAGAATGTATTCTTGTGCCACAATACAATACATTTGCGGGTAAAAAATAAATGCATGACGAACGAATGCGAAGCGCGAATTAACGTAAAGGCAACTGGAAGTTAGAACTTTCGTTTACCAAACGAATATTGCTTAATTTATAAAACCGTGTTTATAAAAATCAAACAAACATTATTTTGTTTGTTATTTGTGCTCGTATTTCTGTCCGTGACCGTTTTCTTTCGAATATTCCTTGTGCTGTGAACATGCGGCGGTCGTAGGCCACAAGCTCTGCCAGAAATGAGTGTTGGATTTCGAACGAACAAACTTCGAGCGAGTGTCAAACATTTGTCGAATAGCGTCAAACAGCAAAGCTTTTTTGCTACGCATTTCGAACACGTTTCGAGCCACATTAGCATCTTTATTGTATTAACGCTTTCTGCATTTTTTATTTTTGTAATTTTTTATTAACGTGTTCGATAACATTTGACGGAGACATAGTATCGAACATTTTTTGAGCGAACATTGAACAAGTCTGAAACAAATATCGAATGAACAGTAGTCATTTTGGCATGCACTGTCATACAATACTCATTTCTTATATTCCAGTAAACATAAGGTTACCCCACCAACCATCCCATAACAATTGTAATGGGGCGTTTATGGTTAACTGAAGTCTGGTGAAAAGGTGTTCCTGAACATAGTGTTCTGCGATTGAAATCTACCCATGTTGGGTTCGCGAAAATTCGGTTAAAATTACAGAACTTTTTGAGAACGAAAATTAGTCGGATATCTAATAGCAAGTTTGTTCGCGAACACTAAGAGTTTAATTATAGTATCGATTTTCTTGTGATGTCATTAGCATTGAATCTGTTCACGAACACTGAATAACCTTATGCAAACTTGATAGGCATTAAGGAATAGAATTTCGGTAAATTTAATATAACATTAATCCTGTTCGAGCACAAGTAATTTCTGCCCCTTGGATTTAATTTTGCCAGTGTTGGATTTACTAAAACCCGAATGAAGTCCAGAACTTTTGTCGGAACAAGGGTTTGCGATTCCATATCGGTTATTACAAAATTGCATGATTGGTGGGATCACAATAAATTTAGTAACGCATAGTCAAAATTTCGATTTTATACCAACCTGGTTTCTCCGATGTGGTGGGCCTGGCATTTTTCGGTGCTTCTGGAAAGAACAGGTGGCCCAGGTTATGGGTTCCCATCAAACAAGCCACTGCCTTTTTTCGCTTCCTCCAGTAAAACACCCCAGATTACCTAAAATTCACGGATCTTTTTACAAAAATTTGTTTTCGAAGTAAAAAATTTGACTAATTTCGAGAAAAAATTGATTGAAAAGTCGATTTTAACCTTTTTGCACCGTTTTCGAGGCTACATATTTATTAACAATTTTAGCGTTTTTCGCTGAAAAATATTAAATTATTAAATTTTGACCACAGATCTCCCCTAGTTAAAACCAGGGGGTCTCCCCTGTTTAAATTCCCTGGCAAAATTTGGCGCCCACTTGTTCAGAACCGCCTCTGAATATCTGAATAGAAAAATAAATGAAACGGCATGCGATACTTGTGCTGGTCGCTCGATAACCAAACCACTGTATTCTGCTTACCGAAAAACCTATATTGACAATTATCGATGCCCTGCACGCAGTACATTACCAAACAAATGAAACTAGACGACATTTTGGAAATCGGGTTCGTCGACCGTAAACTTCTTCAAAAACCCCATGAACAGGCATAATAATAGTCAGGTTAGATTTTAGATATCGAATCCATGGTATCAAACTTGATTAATAACCTAATCGGCACTCATTTTAAGGTAACAACGTGTCATGACATTCTGAAATTTGATAAATCTCTCTGGCAAAGGGTCTACGACTCATATTCCGGCCCGAATGACGGTAGCCGGAATTTTGTCACTATCGCTGTCACTTTGTATTATGGTTCCTGACAATGTTTAAAATGTGAAAATTTAAGCTGAATCGATTCTGACTTGCAGTAATCCTGACTGGTATATTATTGGTACTGTTGAAACCTAGACTTCCAGGTGCGGGTCGCCGATCTGGTTTGTGTGTCTTGAGCTGGTGACCAGGTGGGTTCGGAGTTGTTTAATTGGATTGTATAAAATAGCTTATAAACTACTTCTTTTCTGGTGATGTTTAGTGGCGAAGCTAAAATTTTGAAAAATTGACTAAATTGCTTCTATGAATATATTCCTGTGTGTTATTTTTTCAAGGTTCTGAAGAAATATTCATTTCTGTGGTGTGGCGACCGACCCGGCAGACATAAACCAAAGCTCGTTATCGTCAATCTTGAGTGGACGCCAAAAGATCGTGCTGCTGATATTAAAATAAATGGTAATTCGAACATCGAAATATGTTACAAAATTGTTTAATTTTTAATCTTGGAATTGAATACTTAGTCTCAGCCTAAATCGGATCACTTTGAAATTTCGAAGCACATCCAAACATAATTTACCGCACAATGTCGTAACGCAGTGTATTATTAGGCTGGTTGGTATTTTGATATCGTCGTCTTTACGCACAATTATAGTATTTAGTGCCAAAATTTATGTTTCCGTGCTTAAAGTAAACAGTTTGTGTGTCTGTGTCTGGTCTATATTGTTTAATAACCGCACGTGTTTAATACAATACTCGGCCGGCAAAATTAAAGCTCTGCTAGTAACTTATTCGCTAGAGAACAAATTTTTATTTTGAATTTTTTTTGATCTTTTTTGTACGCTCGCAGTTAACACCCGGGGTTATTTTAGGCCCTCCCGGATAGGGGTCAGTAAACGGAAAAATTTACTGACCGCTAAGGGGTCAGTTGCAAGGGGTCCTTTCGGAAACTAGGGGTCGTGACCCCTTAATGGGTCAGTAATTTTATAAAAATTAATACAATATATTTTTTCTTTCAGGTATCCCAACATACCTCTGTGGCGCTGGTTTTTTCAGTTTTGGCCATAATATTTATATATACATGCATATTTTAAGTTTGGTGACCAAAAAAATTGAGCGTTTAGCCTACGATATGCGTATTATTGTAACGTATTTCAGACTTACGTTATACAGGTTTTTAAAATTGAAATATTACCGTTTTTACAATTTAATAATTTTTTCAGTCATTTTTAAATTTTCTAGTGACCCCTTAAGGGTAAATTTTAAGGGGTCGTTTTTGCGAAAAAGTAGGGGTCGGTGTCTAGGGGGGAGCTCGCCGGGAGGGGGGAGCCGATCCTTGGGGTCGCCCCTCTTCCCCCCTCTAAAATAACCCCGGTACACGACAGTCATTTGCGGCCAGGACTGCACGTTGTATATATTACAAAACTGCCAATGTACCTTTTTCAATAATTATTGTGTAAACTAGCACTAATGTTCATAATAAATTTACTCGCCACAATTGACAGCTGCTCAGCTGTAGCTCGATCGCAACAGACCCATGGAAATTATAATACTTTACTTGAAATTTTATAGTTTGCTCGTTCATTACTGGCTAGGCGGAGTCAAGTTTTGGGGCGAGTAATCGTCGTAGATTGCTATTATAGTGTCATGATTTTTGTCTTAATGATTGCTATGAATTCATTAGGATTACGGTACATTTGTCGAAAGGTATTCGCAGCAATCCGTCCGTTGCTGCAAGGCCTCAATATTGCTGAAACCGAGCGTGCGATACGAGCGGAGTTTCCACTGTGGGCGCCGCAGGAAAATCGTGAAATTTTATTGTCTGTCCCTGTCACTGATGCCTCATCTTCATATGGATGGATTTCGATAAAATTTTCGTTTGTTGGCAAACACGATACAAATGTGCCATGCAGTTGAACGCGAACAGTTGCGACCCAATCTTCTGGATAAAAATGGCAAACTCAGATTTTAAGCGTCTTAGTCAAATCTGGCAATATGGGTAGCTGTGTTTAACAGCTCAAATCTCGTGACACTGACTTCGTACCGAAAAATTGGGACAGAATCCGCTCATCGAGATATGTAAATTTGTTGAACAATACTTTTGTGGGACCATTCCGTAGGCCGCAGTGGACCCGAATATGATACGCCAATCCTTTGCCTGAAATACAGATTTTTTATATTTCTGCACGTTATTGGCTGTTTTCCATTACAACGAGTGTCTATTAATGGAAATTAATAAACAGTTACACCTTTGGATTAAATATCTTGTTCAAAAAGACAATTACTACTACACTTATTCTTTTATTTCAACCTTTAGTTTAAATGGATGGTTTGGGTGTGCAGTGGTGGTTTAATAGAGTTTTAGTTTCATACAGTCACGGCCAGATTTTTATGGGTCATTTCACGAAACCATGTACTTTTGAAACACCACTTTTTGAACCCAAAATAAAACGTTTTCGTATGTACAGTGTCTAGACCCCTGCAGACATAAAAAACCTTGAGTTTTTCGAATATCGATGTCTCTATGCAAAACGAGCTACCTGAAACCTGCTAGAGGGGTCGTAAAGGGTACCCCTGGGGTCAAATTTTAATCCGAAATAAGCCATTATTCTGTAGAGTAGCGCAGTGACATGTGAAACGTGGTCTGTTTGTATGGAAGTCGGACCAAAAGGGTCACAGTCAAGCTATTTGGAGGACTTGCGACCTAAAATTGGTGCAGCTAGACCATGTGAAACGTGGTCTGTTTGTATGCAAGTCGGACCAAAAGGGTCACTGTCAAGCTATTTGGAGGACTTGCGACCTAAAATTGGTGCAGTTATAGCCCTTTTATGGTTAAAAATCGATCAATTTATAACAAGCCTGTCGCAGAAGTTTTTCTAGCGCAACGGAGACAGCACCTACTGATACTTTTTTATGCTCACAAACCAACCATGCGTGGGGGATGTTCGACAAAAAATTTCAGGCAGATATTTAGGCCTTGTAAATAAATTATACACAATAGATCTATGATTACATTACATTTAGGCGATGATACCAAGGACAATGCGAATAATAGATGTGCGGGCAGGCGGAAGGGTTCCCTAGCTACCCAGTTAACAGCACGGCCCCATATCATGGTGCAATGATGATGAACTTATATAATAATATGGTTCTCGCGACCTTCTGTTTCAGTTTCTTTTATTATACATGCGGTCAGGGGGAGGGGCTACATTTTCATTAAAAATTTTTAATACATGGGTGGGTTCTAGTGAATCGTTACTATGTTTCTATCCGGCGTATTGTAAGACTGTATGCTAAATTTGGCTTTTTTAAATTTAATTTTCGTCAGGTCGGGGGCTACATTTTGCATCACAGTAGATCTATGATTACTTTACATTTAGGCGATGATACCAAGGACAATGCGAATAATAGATGTGCGGGCAGGCGGAAGGGTTCCCTAGCTACCCAGTTAACAGCACGGCCCCATATCATGGTGCAATGATGATGAACTTATATAATAATATGGTTCTTGCGACCTTCTGTTTCAGTTTCTTTTATTATACATGCGGTCGGGGGAGGGGCTACATTTTCATTAAAAAATTTTAATACATGGGTGGATTCTAGTGAATCGTTACTATGTTTCTATCCGGCGTATTGTAAGACTGTATGCTAAATTTGGCTTTTTTAAATTTAATTTTCGTCAGGTCGGGGGCACCATTTTGCATACCCCATTTTTGGCACCTTATGACCTTCGACCTCATAATCAAACAACACATGAACAGACGCTGATATTCTTTTTTTCACTAACACATGTACAGATTACGATTACCGTTATATAGCATTTTTGGCGCTAGTACACTTTGACGTTATATACCAGCGTATGCAAGCTGCCAGATTTGACCTTGGTCGGGGTGGCTACATGTCACGAAAAAAATTTTCGGAAGCTTGACGTCAGCTTCAGTGTCGATGCTTACTCCCAAGTTTTTGCGGAAAAATTAACAAATACCAAAGGAACACACTGAAATGAAAAACACATTTATATGTATCACGTGCTAGCGATACAGCGAACGTTTATAGAGGGACATGTGTTTTTGGCTTCATTTGGCCAACCCGGTTTGAAGGCTTCTGGCTCCTGCTATGTTAGGGATACAGAGGTCCACCATACCTCATTATGACCGTCGGACATTCTACTACTATATCTCACAGCGAAATTAAATTTCCTTCCAAAAGACTGGTTGTATGGACCAAAAAGCGCCGATGTAGAGTATTAATCCCCCATTCCCCCGGACTAAAATGACATGGTTTCGTGAAATGACCCGTGTGCAAAATCGATCAAAACTTCAATCGATTTCTATGAAACGAAATTTCGGTCGATTTCGATTCAAAAAATTTAGATCGATTTCCATTTCGTTCGATTTCGATTGTGGCATAATTAGACAAATTTTCAAAATTTAAAAAGTAAGATTATCGAAATTTTGATTTATTTGGACTGATTACGATTAAACAAAATTTCAATCGATGCGATGTCGATCGATCTCGATTGCAGTTATTTTGTGTCGGCACTATGTGTTGCATTTTGCTATCTTTACATTAGAACAATTATCTAGCAAAAATTGTTGGATATTTAAATCATTGTTGCAATTTTGTCTAGTTAGCATACAGTTACAATCAAAATTAATAGCATATAAAATTGAAAGCAGGACGAAATCGACCTAAACTTTAACACGATCGTAACTTATCGAATCAATCGCAAACGGTCTATTCTAGTTTAAACGAAAACGATCGAAATCTAACGAACCTTTTATATGACACAAAATGTAGGATATGGAGTCGATACTTTATTATACAGAATGTCCGCTTGTCCCAACCAGAGAAGCGTCCGCGGGCTAGTGGAATTTATCGTGCAAAATCATTTTAACACAGTGAGCTAATGTGTACAACAGTGTCCTCACTGATCATCTCTATCAAGTTATTTGTTAAGAATTATTGATTTATAACATAATACGGCAAAAATGCGCATGTGTATTTCTATTCTTGAATAAGTATAATTATTGCCGTTTTATATATTTAATATAATTATTGCCGTTTTACATTTAACAAAGCACAAATTTAGCGTAAATGCA
Source organism: Trileptium ribeirensis (assembly GCA_030248225.1). Lineage (NCBI taxonomy): Eukaryota > Metazoa > Nematoda > Enoplea > Enoplida > Thoracostomopsidae > Trileptium > Trileptium ribeirensis. The sequence continues at coordinate 24,703 of JASANE010030711.1, read as the reverse complement.
CGTAACTGCACTATTTAGCAAAGCACTATTATACTGAGATGAATACGTGCTTGCGTTGAAAATTATATGTATGCTGTGACATAGAAACTTAACAGCTGAAATAGAGTAAATAATAATTTCGAAACCATGTATTATAACAATCGTACATGTGCATATTTCTTACGCTGAGTAATTGAACGGCATTCGAAAATATTGGCAAAGCGGCGAAAAACGAGGAACTACACCATGAAACAACCAGGAATTGCACACTCACGAATGTAAGAGCACCCTTAATTGGACGCGACTAAAAGAATACTGATTTTGAATTATAGCATTGTTATAAAATACTGTAGTTCATACTATTAATAGTATAATTGTTGCAATTTTAGCTCACTGCGATATTGTTATGAAACGCTTGATGTCTAATTTGGATATTACGATTCCTTCATATTGCCGGTAAACAATTTAATATATGAATAAATAATAATTACACATTTTCTCTAACTAATGTAATATTGCAAAATTGAAGAACGTTGAAGCCAGCTCAACTTACTGTTTCTAGTATGTCGTAATATAATTAAGAGTACTCTGCTGCATTTAGCAATGAAATTGAAGCGTGGAAAAAGTTTTACTGCGATGCAGTGCTATACTAAACTGTGACATCTCTCGGTATGATAAAGTGAGCCTTATGAAAAATCATATGTATCTAGGGCTATGACGAATATATATTCTGACCTTAGCCAGCCCTTTGGGAATATCTCATCAAATGCTTCCGCTCCTCAGCATTACGGTATATCATTATTAATGAACCCAGACCGCTCGTGCTGCTATAAATTTTAACTGACTTGTGGCTGAAGATGCTATAAGTACTTTGCGGACAAAAGTACCAGTTTTACAGGTTTTTTGTATAGATTGCTGTTGTCAAGTCTATATTGCAAACTTGTAGAGCCGGTCTTGTGCCATGGAATTTTAAGAATACGAAAAAGGAAAACATTGCACGTCCGCCACTGTTACGTTTCTAAATATTATACACTTTATAAATGGAATAGCTCACATTATTTCAGATTGTTTCACTCCAACAGGACCTATTAATAGCGCGCATTCTAATGTACATGCATAATAGTGCTAGAGCACTGGACGAACATTATGTTTATTCTACCGTCGCTCGCGGTGCGCTCGAAACTGGCTCAAAAGAAATTAGTTCTAAAATAAAAGTTTATTACTGGTTTAAACATTTTCGGAATACCGAGTGAGCCACTCATTTGAAATGCTACAGTGATTTTTGGTGAATCCTCTACATGTCCAGACTGTAGATTCATAAGTCAAAATTCATTGAGATAAAGCGACCTTTCCACGTACTGCAATCAATTGTATTTTTGTCATATTACAGCCGAACACGAGTATTTCACTGGTTGTTCATTGCGTCTTTTTAGGTTATAGTCAGTAGTACGCAATATGAGAATTCACCACATTCCTTGAGGTGAAATAACCACTATTCTGTTGGTCATGTACATAGCGTTATGGTTCATTACACTAGTGAAAGTTCAGTTACTTATAATAGGTATTCTCTGTTTTTGACAATAAGTGTTTTCCACAGGGTTTTGCCCACTCAGGTACTCTTAAGCCCCACAGCAATGCTTGAGAATGTAAAAATAAGTCCTTTTAACTGCAAATACATTGAACGGCATTCGTTGTTGACGATTTTATTAGAACTATTATTAACCAGTTTTATTTAATTACTCACATAGCTAAAAATAACCTTAACCAAAAAACCTGACCAGAGTACAAAAGTTAGCCATTAAATAAAAATTCTTTAAAACTGACCTCTTTCTAGAGCAACAAGAGGCCTCAGAGGATTACAGTCTTGTGATTAACATTGCCCTTATAGTACGAACGCAGAAAACATCTTCAAAGCACCAAAGTTATTGAATTGCTCTAAAGCCATGATGGTAAATGTGGAAAACGTGCGTCGTCGTGAAAATGTATTGGTTTGTCCTTTGGGCTGATTAAATCTAAGAACCGTAGTCACTAATACTCTGTGTTCATGGAATGTAATAAAGAAGATTAGCGTTAACACGAATAATGTTCATAATTCCTTAATCTTTTCACGTCTCCTAGCAGCTGTGAGATTCTGGCGGTCATCCTAGCCTGTTTGGCTACTAGTAATATTACACAGCCGAACATGGTTTGTTAATAGCTCAATATTCTCGAAAACTCACGATGTAACTTCAATTTTATTGTTGTATTTAGAGTTTGCGATCCCGTATTGACGCCATTTCGTCGAAACTGTAAAAATAATAGTAGTATGATGACTTGTATAACGGATTGTCGGTGTGGTTCTGGCGACCGCGGTAGATCAGTTCCGGAGGACTCATGCGATAGCAGCGACGACCTTCAGAATCACAAATTACCTGCAACAGCTGTGCCATCATCGTCAGCAGATACGATTTACACTGCGGTTGCTTCCAGGCGAATACCTGTCTCTGGATCGCAGCGGTCAGTCGATGGGTTTTCTATAACTGGTGTTTTGGGCGGCTCACATGACATTTCAGGCAACGCGTGCAACGAATCTTCACGAGTACGAGGTACGCGCCGAACAAACCGGAGGTGCAACGCAAACTTAAAGTCATCGAATAATCAGGAAAGGGATTCAGTGCATCGTCAGATCAATTGTGATAAATCACCAGTACTGATAAATGGTATGCACATGCAACACTCGAACGTATGTCACTTTGACGATAGCAATCATGATACACCTTCAACGTCATCGGATATCATTACCTCGACAAGTTCCTGTGCTTCGTACTCGCAAATTTCGTCTTGCTTATCTAAGAGAAACGGTACTGTACTAGTAGTTAGTGGTACTTTGGACAATTTGAGCGTTTCTTTGCGTGAAAGTTGTCACCCTTCGGTAACGACGATTGCAAATTTGACAAGAAACAACAAACTTCATAGCTGTAATGAATATGCTGATCGTAACTGTGCCGATTCAAAACGATATTCAGACAATGGTGACAAATTTCAAATTAACTTATGTTCGAGCAATATTGTGACAGCTACAAAATCGCAGCACTGTCAGGACAATCAGTCGATTCCAAATTTGAATCCGTGTTCATTGCCACCATTCTCGGTGAAGGATGATGCTAAAATTCACAAAGAACTTGCGCTGGACGTTGCAAGTAGTACAACCGTTACTACTACCATGTGGGGATGTCAGCCGCGAAAGCACGTATACGCGGTGTATCGGTCAGATTTGCAGTCGAATTCTTGTCTGGATGACTTTGAAAAATCAGAGAGAACGAATATTTGCAACAATGGTTATGTTACATCAACGTTAGGACCAAAACCTTACACTTGCCATAAGCTCAATAATACTGCCGTACCTCTGAAACATTCCGCCACTATCAACTCACATTTACAGCATAAGGAATACAATTCAGTGCTCAAACATACTTGTTGCAGTTCAATGGCTTCCAGTGACATTGTGAACAACCCGTTTAATTTCAGTTCCGCTAGTAAAAATTCACAGGCTATCAAACAAAACATATATGCAAAACCTGAGAGCTGCTGTAGCTCGTTAGCTGCCAGCAAAGATGCTACCGAAAACAGTTCTCACACTATCTTTTGCTTAGCTTGCACAGGGAGTCTTGACAGCAAGCCTGCTGGCGGTCTTGACTGCGATCGAGTTGTATGTCCGATATACAGTTGCTCTCGTCCAGATTCCACTGAGCGCATCACCTGCTGCTTTGCTGACTCATCGGTCACGTCTAAAGTTGCAACCGATTGTGACGGCAGAAATATGAAAGCTAGTTGCAGCAATAACTCATTGACATCTAATACTATTGAGAATAATTTATGCAGGTACATTCCGGAAAGCCCTAATGAACATCCTTCAACGCGGAATTCGAAATTGCTTCATAAACATCAGTTGTTGAATCGATATACAACACTAACAGTGACAGGCGATTCCAGTATAACGGAAACGTCTTCATGCGGTAACAATTCTCTGTTGAAAGATTTTAGCGTACAATCTGTAATCGCTAACGGTGCTGCCATGCCAACTCAGGAAGTGAATAATATTAATCCATGCACCACGGTTGCAATAAGTTTTGCAGATAAAGAGAAATATTCAAGTACGCTAACGTTAGGTTTATGCACTTCACAGCACGATACTCCAGCCGAGCAAGCTCAGTGCGGTATTTCGTGTCAAACAACAATTTCCGAAGTTAGCAGGTTGAAGAACCCTAAACTAAAATATACCGACCCAGCAACGTATAACACAAAGATTTGTTGTAGCGACCGTCGTTGCGATAAAAAGCCGCCTTTCTTAAATAGTTACATCGGGTTAGGTAAGAATACAATATCTGTTTCCTGTGTCCCAGGATCAGCCACCATACCACATTCTGCCATGATTTCACACAGCACTCATTCTAAGCAAGAAGGCACGGCAAGCGTGTATAGACGCATCTTAATCAATAAACCTGGCATATCAGAATCTGTGTCAAATCAAACTTGTGCGAATGAAACAAATTTAACCACGCGACGTTACAAAGATACCTTAGTCTACCCTCATGATCATAATATTGCCAATTCTACCAAGTGTCGTCGTATATCCGAAAACAATAAATCACCTTACAATAAGGTGAAATCGCTAGAATTAAATGATGCTAATGAGGTTATTTCGTACGCAAGCTATCAATTGATCTCGCGGGGTGTGTTCTGTGACACTACTGTTGGAAGCGAAAAATCAAACATTTTTCCGGTAACACAAAGTTCTGGCGCAATGGCCCAAAATGGTGAAAATTATGTCCACTTCTGTAACACAAAACAGTTGTATCAGCAGCGTTTTGACATAGACGACGTTGTTAGCAATGTTATTAGTGCATGTCGTAGTTCTAATTTGGAGGGCTCATCGCTAACTACAACACCTGAGTTACACACAAAGCCTGACATTGTGAAGAGCGGGCGTCAAGAAAACACCCGTTTGAAAGACATTGATGAAATAATTAACGAAGTAGTTTTATCAGTAACTCGCATTCCAACTCAGCCACGCAATACGATTGACGTTACAGGTATTCTAGCACATTGTAGTAAAGCTAGTAAACGATTGGATATACAACCAGCTGCTGAAAGTTCGAAATACAAAAATGGTCTATCGGTAGCGGAACCAGAAGTTTCCTTGCGTCAATCGAAAGGTGCTCCTCCTATATCTAGTTGTAATGATCATTCCGCAAACACAACAGCACATCGGTGTGAGGTGACACAAATAAATAATCATCACGCCGGAGTGAACCTAAGAAGACTCTCTGTTGACACCAGTCAAACTACTTTACTATCGTCTTCTAAATTGTCACCGGCAACCAGTTTGTCAAAGCTATCTCAGTCCGATCTTGATAAACTCGCCGAACTTAAGCGAAAGTTTTCAAGTCAGCGTGCTCGACTGCTTGGATCACGGTCAGGGGAACCAAATTACGTTGCTGCTCAATCTAAATTACATTCTTGTTGCGCTAATGTAATCTCTCGAGCTACTGTTATAACTACAGCTGGATCGCCAAGTGCTGTCAAAGTAAGTATCGCACGTACGAATAGCATAATCAGCTCAAAACGCAAAACAATAACTACTGTTAAATCAACAACTCTTACCTCTAAACGCGGTATTCCTTCCGCTGCCAAATTACGAGCTACACCTCAACGCACCAGACAAGTAGCGATGCAGCGGCTTGGCGCACTATCTCCGGATGCAACCAACAGCGACAATATACCCGGATGGTGGCGACATTGCGCAGTTACCCTTGCCCGAAAACGGCGGCAGCGACTGAGTAGTCGCACCGTATCGTATAAACGTCGTCGAAAGCGACCAAAAAAATATCCTCCCGCCATTACTAATCAACAATTATTGGATAACATAGAATAGCTTGGAATCTGGGCTGATATCGCAATGATTGAGTCGGAATATGTTGTGATAAAGCATAATGCACCCCACGTCGGTTCTTTCTTAATTTTGTCTTCGTGTGTAGTATAATTTTGGTTCCACTTTCTTACTTCTTACGTTTAACAGTAAGACGCTGCACACATTTGTTTTGTGTTAGAATAATCCTGATAGTTAACTTGACCATTCGTGCGTTGTAGCTTTATTAACTATGGTAATGCTTTAAACTGTACTGATACTTGTAACTCGCGAAGCGAGGATAAACGGAGCGATTTTGTTATTTTGCTTATGTCCAAATTATTGTCAAAAATAGCGATAATACATTAAAAGGAACATTATGCTATGTTCAACAAGTATCAAAACCATGGGATCTTTTATTTCTTTCTCCAGTGCCGAAAATGATAGTATCTATGGAAATTAAAATTTACAGATTTTAGTGTTATTTTTCACATTTTAGCCACCTAGCTTCCAATATTGGATTTATACACCACAAGCAGGACTATTTCCGTCATATTCAGCGTACCCACATCCACGATTCGTCTCTCAATGTACAACTAACGGGTCTTTGTTAGAATCCCCAGCTTTAATTTTGTCAATTTTAAAGAAATTATTTTAAGGTATCGTGACAATTTTGTTACCATTCAACTCAGCTTGACGAGTCGGTTCACAAAATACCCATTTCGGCAATATTTATGACAACATGTTTTCGATTTTTTGGGTTCGCAATGGTACCCCATCGACACCCAAAATGTTCGAGAAATATTTTTCGGTAAATATATAATTTTATATACCATTCGAATCGCATTGAGGAGCTAAGTCTAACGTGGTGATAAAATCAGCTTAATCGCTGCATGCGTTAGAGCCATAGGGCTTAGGTTTTCACATAAATTGTAATAACCCCGTAATCCGTGAACCGATTAAGGTTTTTGTCACCAATCGACTCGGCATCAATGCGGTTCAAGTGGTATATGAACTTATATATTTATTTACAAAACTGTTTTCAACAATTTTGTTTACCAGTGGGGACCGTGATTGCGAGTCCAAAAAGCGACAAATTGCCATAAATATTCCGAAATGTGTGTTTTCTGCTCGTAGAGTAGAGCCGAATGGTACCAAAATCTCCTCTCTTATATAAAAAATGACCAATTTGGAACTGTGAGATTCGAGGAAAGATAAGAACAAACATGAGAAAATTACCAAAATTTGACATTTTATGGCAACGAAGTTAACTCATGCACCGTCCCGCACTGCTAGCATACCCAATATACGGTTCAAACAGCTACCTCAACTTTTTTAGCGGATTCTATTAGAGCTAACTGCGTTCGCTAAGCTCGCTCCGTTTTAATTATTAACACTATATACTAAATGACAAACTAAACAAAATGTATGTATGGCTAGAGAAATGTAATGATGCGTAGCATAACAAACCAAATGTATGTCAGTAGTTATCAGCTCAGGAAGCCAAATTATCTATTTAATCGCTGTTATGTGTAATATCCATCCCATTTTATAATACGGTTTATATTTTATAATTTTTCGGTTCCCCTGGTTCAGAACAGGTGCCCCCCGTTTCATGCCCTCTGGCAAAGTTTTGGGCTCACCGGTTCTTTAAAAATTTTTTGTTTCCAATCGGTCCAAAGTACATAAAATTTGATCAAAATTTGTACTAAAATTCCGTTATGAAGGCAAAAATTTCGCAAATGTTTTCAAAATTTGCTTCAAAATAGGTTTTTCTCTCCATCAAAAGCGTTTTGACGGTGCTTCTGACACGATTTGTAACGGTTTTTCTCTTGGCAAAATGTCCCCTGGCAAAATCGGGCGCCACCGGTTCGGAACAAGTGGGCCCCATTGAAAAATTATCAGTGAATGGAGAGCCCAACAACATTACCATATATATTTCCAAACAGGAATAAGTCGATTTGTTATCTGGTTTAGAACGGCCAATATACTTAAACTTGGAAATTTTTTATCCAATAGAAAAATCTACAAAAATGTACACTGCACTTAGCTATAGTTATTTTATGTATCCTATGCAGATAATTAAAATTGGGTCATATGAAATCGATCCTTCCACCCCTCGAGTATCTCGTGTAGTTTTTTCACCTCGTATAACGTTTTGCTTGTCTAATGATAAGCCCAAGCTGAGTTTGACTTTACACTTAAACTTTAAATTTTTGTCTTAGTTGTGATGTCAAGTTTTTCCTGTTGTGTTACAGATGGTGCGGATCCTGATCCTTAAAATCACCTTATTTTAACTTTGATGATAAGTCAGAGCTCTGCGCGGGTATGGGTACGGGCTCAAATGTTCAGCGCGCGGGTAGCTGGTACCCGCGGATTTCGGTAAGTAATCGCAAAATATTTAACACAACACCGGGTACCCAGCAATGCTCCACTTGCAAGAATGGGCGCTGTAGCAGCCTTTAGGCAATTCCCTTTACTGGGCGATGTAGGAGCCTGTAAGCGGTTCCGCTTACTTTGCGCCGTAGATGTTACCAGACGTTTCATCTTTGGTATATATTGCAGAAAAAGCTAGGCAGTTCTCTTTACTAGGCCTTGCAGAAGTGCAAATTACGTATTTGTAGGACGCTGGAAATTCTTGTGCGGGGCACGAGGCGGGCAGCCTCCTGAATGTCATAAGCTTCCATCTGGGTGGTTGGTTGGGCTGTAGGGAGGTGGGCTGCGGATTACGTCCTTGTCGTGCAGCTGGGTAGCGAGAGATCGCTGGTGGAGAATCCGCTATCAAAAAGTTAACAATATTAGAATGACTTTAAAACGCAAAGCGATAAGTATGATGACCCATTAAAGATTCAATAACTTGCGGGCCTGAAAAAACATATTGAGCTTGCGTGTACGTGCCTAGTGGCGGTGGACAGCCTTTTGATTTACGGGGGTACTAACTACGGCTCAATAATTTCTGCACGCGCACACCTCTGTGATAAGTAATCCGGCTTCTCCAATTAGGGGGATTGAGGGGGCCCAGGTATATCGACCTCCCACCAGGTTCCCCAGTTCATGCCCACCCAGGTAAATTTTGGTTTCCCCAGTTCATGCCCCCTTGCACATTTTTGACGTTTTCTGGCATTACATTACTTTATGGTCCCCCTGTTCAACCGGGAGGACTCCCCATATGAACTAATCGAAATCAGGAGTTTTCCTTTCCACCTGTGCCGAACTTGGGGCCCACCGTAAATATAATTCTGGTAGTTCGGAGGAGCCAGGTTATGTGAAAAACCAACTGGTCGATGAAAAACAATGCTTTATTTCTCTTTATTCCAATATCTGATCAAAACATTTTATTTTACACACCTATTCAAACCTTGATCTCAAATATATATGTTGTATTTTTTTAAGTAGATAACCAATTATAGCAAAATGCACATTTTACTGATGCATATGATAATCTTAAGGTTAAGAAATTTTAGCCTATTTATGTCGGTTTGTATTTCGGGAACATCATATATTTTGTGAGGGGACATTTTATCCCTCTCTGCATTTCGAGGAGAGCTGAAATTTGTGCCTATTCGAAATGCAGGGACAAAGTTTTCTCTTATCAAAATTCAGCTGACACATATAGTGTCCATCTGTGAAATACAAGGGACAGCTCAAAACGCCACGCCACATAAATTTAGACTGAAAGTGCTTAGTCTTTAGAGTGTCATTAGCAAAGTGCCACTAAGTTCGATTTATAATTCACGGCAACTCAATATATTCGATTAATTTTTGCGGTACCCAACACATTCTGCTGAAAATTGTCCAAAATATACGATATTAGGAAAACGACTCGTATGGACAATGGTTTTGAAACACCTTTGTCGCTATGATCTTAGCTCTATAGCTTTTCATGTATGATGATTTTCGCATTGCACCTTTAAATGTGAAAACCCAGCTAAAATATAAATGTTATCCAATATAGATCTTGATGATAATTATTTATCCACTAGAAATTTCGTATATCGCAAGCCAGGGTGAAACGCAGCGAGCCGGGAATCATTTTGTTTAATCACCTATAACATGTTGTATTTGATGTATATACCATTCGAACACCTCTTGAATCCTGGACCCATTGAAAATCCTAAAGCCTCGTCGACCCAAACCCTTCAAAAGCAATTGACAAGGCATGAAGTATTTGTGCTAGTCTCTACTTAACCAGACCATCGTATTCAGCCTACTAATGGAAAATCCTTGACAGTTCTTGATGACCTGTTCGCAACACGTAAAACAACTGGAAACTATATCCTAGAAATTGTTTGCATTGACCCTAAACCCATGAAAAGGTATGAAATATGCACGCTGGACTCTAGATAACGAAATCAATGGATTAGCATACTGAAAAACCTCTATGTAGTGAAATTGTGATGCCATGAACCAAACTACAGAACAGCGGCTATATTTCGGAAATCGAGTTCATAGACCTTAACCCCAATGAAAGCATCTGAAAAGGCAAAGACAGTACATAACCAAAAAAACTGAAGACAGACTATATTCTAGAAATCGGGTTCATTAACCCTAAACCCATGAAACGGTATGAAATATGCACGCTGGACTGTAGATAACGAAATCAATGTTTTAATCTTTCAGAAAAACCTACGTATAGGCCATTATTGATACGCCGTACATAGTCAGACCAATGAAAATGTCCTACATTTTGGAAATCAGTTTCGTCGCCCGTAAAACCCTTGAAACTCAATGAAAAGGTATAATATAGTCATGTTAGACTGTTGACAGCAAAAGTATCGTACTCAGTGTGCTTGATAACCTGATAGGCTTTCATTGTAATGTAAAAACAAGCAATATCACGGCGAAACTTAAAAATCGCTATTTCTATCAAAGGCTCGATTAGCCACACTCGGGCCCACAGCGGCCCAGGGAGTGGTCACACAGAAAATTGTAGTCAGCAAAGGTGTAGATTTCGATGAGCTGATTCTGAGCTTTAACATTTTTGGATGCGAATCCTGTGTGGCGAGATATGGGCTGCAAAAAACTGGTATTCGTATTGCCAGATTTGGCAAATTTACCCTTAAAACCTGTTTTTAGGCAATTTTTAATCGGAAGATGGGGTCGGAGCTGTTTGCCACATCGTCGCCACTTTTGCTATCGAATAAAAAATTTGTCGAAATTCGTCCATCCGAAAATGACTTAACGAAAGATAGGTACAGACAAAAAAACGAAATCTTCACGATTTCTCTGCGTAAAGCCCTCTGCGGAAACTCAGCTCGCTCCGTTTCAATAACTTGCGTTCAAATATAAAATAATATACAGTTAATGCGGCAAATAGTGATCTTACAAAGAAAATAGTATTGTATATATTTGTTCCTTATCTTCGTAGCGTTGTTCTTGAGCTTAACGGATTCAGTATGATATTTCAACTTCATTAGTCAGCCAGTTGTGCGACATCAATTGACCAAGCACAATGAGAGCCAGGTCGGTAGCCTTAAATTACTATTGTAAAACAGTTAACTTTGGTCTTGCAGTATGGTACAGTTTTATTCGTTTTTATGAAATCATACAGCGGCAACTTCAAACATTTCGATATCAATAAATCGTACGCTTTTTAACAAAGTTTCGTCGTTGATATATATGTTTTCCCTCAGTGATATTAATTTTTGCTCTGTAAGAAGTTATGTACGTACGCTTTCACCAGCGATAACCAGCTCACTATTTTCTCGAGTATACTTCTGCAGTCAAGTCTATATTTTAGTCTTGTCCTTGAAAATGGCGATCATACGACCGAGGAGGAGTTAACTTTGTGTGTATATGATTTAGCGTCAAGGTCACACGAGACCTCTGATGAGTTGAGAATTTATATATGTATAGGTATTTATTTACAGACGCCACCGTTAGAGAGTTATGAGGGCCCAAGTAACACTCAATGAGGTACAAAGGTTAAAGTTATGAGGTACAAAAATAAGCGTTATCCTTTCGCACAAAGTCTTTAATAATTGTCCATAGACTTTTCGTGGTCAATTAAAGGTAAGAAGTTGGACTCAGCTCGAGCCTAGCCGGCACCATTTTATTTTTCTACTCGAGCTGAGCGTGAACTTTCGACCATTTTCTTTCGAACCGACCACGTCTCAGACAAGTCGGGCCGAGATTCGTCAAAAATGCTCTGCCCGGATTGGCTTGATGTTTTTTGTGTACAACACGATGTAATTTTGCTCAATTTTTAGTGGTACAGCAACCTCACGGAAGAACACTGTTATTGTGTAAAGACCAAGTCTTTTCACTCCTCGATGACAATGCAAACTTCTTTCAATAGTTTCTTAGCGATTTGGCACGATGCATGTATATAAATGCTATCTGTGTGAACATAGCTAAGCAACTGTCTGTCGTTAACGGTCGCGGAAGTCTTGTCAGCAGTTATGTATTGTCGGTCGTCCGATCGTGGTCTATACATTTACTGTTGTATTGCAAGTGAATTAAAGGAGACTACCAGAATTTTTAATGTATAATCGCGAATTTGCCAACATGCAAGGATTTTGTACTGTCGGATACTTTCTTATCATATATTAAACATATGTATAATATATGCTTATTATTAATATGGGTCAGTGTTTAATAATAGACCTGATAGCCGACTGTCGCTCAGCACTAATTATAATACTGTGTTTCTATAGTCTGCCTAGGTGTATGATTCGTATGAGTTTGAGTAGCCGTCGCATTGTACGCATGGAGAACCTTTATATGCAAATCGAACAAATGCAGAAGAAATATTAAGGTTGTATCGTAATATGACAAGCTTATTGACAGTGAGGTGTCAATTGGCTGTCGTCCAGTCGTTGATCCGTCGGCGGGCTCGAAAATTTTATCACAGCCCACACTCGGCCGTTTCGGTTTAAAGCCGGCCGGTACCGAACACTATCGGATGCTTCGCTGGGACAGTTTTGCACTTTTTGAAACTGCTAACTCTTAGAGCACTAAGTTAGTATGGCAGGATATAGGCATTGGCACTATTTAACAATGTTTAGTAAGCATTTTGTACAAACCTCAAGTGTGTCAGTTATGCCATATCATTAGTCTGGAGTGTCATCCGTTCAGACTGTCCATAAACATAATGTACGTTTATTCAAATTTAAGAGCGGTGCTGTCATTTATTCGATGCTGTTGGTTCCCTGGGTACAAAACGAATGAGGGCCCCTTTGTTGTTGCCGCCTCCATAAACTGTATACAGAAGTACATAGTTTTGTTCGATACGTATATTAATGAAATATGTGCTTCGTATAGATGTTTTTGTGGTTGTGTTTAGTTTTATTTATACTACTGTGAAGTAAACATTGTTCATTTGCATTACATTCTAGTTGAGCATGTAATTCTCCCGCTAAGGGTAAGATCCATTATACACAGGACAAAAATTCAGAAAGATAAACGCTTTTGTGGTGTCCCTCGATAACATATTTATAAAAGTATGTTTAATAATTACAATCATGCGTTTAAATTCAGCTCCGTTATCATAAGCTGTTGTTAATATTATAACAAGTTTTTGGAGGGGGCACCAATATGAAACTGGAAGGGGCAGCAATATTAAACTGGAAGCGGCACCACTATTAAACTGGAGAAGGCACCAATATCAAACTGTAGGCGGGCACCAATATCAAACTGAATGGGGCAACCAATATCAAACAGAAGGAGGCCACCAATATCAAACTGGATGGGGCAGCAGTATTTTTGTCTCTTTCGGCTAGCGGTAAGAAACTATTATCTTTTATAACCAGCTGTAAGAGACAGGTGTCTCTTACAGCTATCCATAATTACACGGCACCACTATTAAACTGGAGAAGGCACCAATATCAAACTGTAGGCGGGCACCAATATCAAACTGAATGGGGCAACCAATATCAAACAGAAGGAGGCCACCAATATCAAACTGGATGGGGCAGCAGTATTTTTGTCTCTTTCGGCTAGCGGTAAGAAACTATTATCTTTTATAACCAGCTGTAAGAGACAGGTGTCTCTTACAGCTATCCATAACGTTTTGAAGTCTCTTATGGTTGGCTTTAAGAGACTTTTTTCTTTAACTGCAATGTATTACAAACTAAAATCTGTTATAACTGTCCTTAAGATATTTTCATCTCGTATGGCCAGTCGTTAAAGACTTTTATCTCTTGTGGCCAGCTCCAAAAGACAAAAATCTCTTACAGACATCTGTAAGAGACTAAAATATCTTGCGACTGTCTATAGGGTATTAAAATATCTTACAATTGGCTATAAGAGACAAAAGTGCCTTATAGCTATTTATATGAAACTAAAATATTATACAGCTAGCCCTAATCAAAACTGCCCGGTTCTTGCACGCATTTTTCTGTGAAAGCTGCGTAATTTGGAAAGATACGTTCGTTTCAGAAGCAGTTGGTGTAAATACAATTGTTTGGATTTTTATCCAACCTAAGTGTTTGTATTGTGGTGTAAAAGCTTTGAAACCACCGTTAAGTTATTTTGGGTTTTCTTTTAAATGGAACCTACAAATACTAAATTTGTATGGTATTTTTTTAAAGTACGTTTTTTGGGATTTGGCTTCACGTTTAAATTTTGCTACTCTTGCGTCTTGCTGTAATTAATTTATGTCGTAACCTTACCTGGTGGGACATCGCCATTTTATAAAATAAGGAATGCACAAGAGTGATTCTGGTTACACATGCAACTAAAAGCATATACATACTGTGAATATTATGTTGCACGTTGTTATACGAGCGCTGGTCTTTAAGCATGCAGGTGTACTTCAGTAGAACCAGCAGTAAAACCAAGGGCCAAAATAAGACTGACTGGGTGGTTACCATAGTCACAAATGGTGCAAGCTGTTTGATAGTCGTCTTGCTACGTGTCCAATTACTCGCCAATCACAAAAAACATGCTTCGTGAGTTATCATTAGTCTTGCGATTACAAAGAGTCGCTATAAAGTCAGTTGTAGTATTAAATATTTCACTCATATCGCGTTGAGGGGTTTTATTTTTCACAGGAAAGTTTTATTGTATAAGGTATATATAAAATGTTGGAAAATGGGAAATTTGCGATTTCCTGAACATGAGAAGAAGGGAAGGTTGGAGAATTGTGAAGTTCCCGTTTCACAAAATTCTGGCTTCTCAAATTTTGGGAAATTGGTAATTTATCGAAATTTGTAGAGCTGGAAAGTTGGGCAATCTCCACAGTTTCGCAAAATTTCCTAATGGTAAACTTTCGAACCTTACCGATTTTCAAAATTCCACATACGGAAAATTTCTCGAGTTTCTGGTTTCGCAAAAGTTTATAGTTTTTCGTTTCCTGCATCACTAGCATGCATGGCCCTAGGCTTCAACACACTGGTAAAATCAATAAGGCTAAACTTAGGTTTACATTAACTTTGATCTAGACTTAGGCTTAGCTTCAGGCACTTTATGCTATTATTTGATGGAGAACTTGACACGATCCTTTGACAATTAGTCTCAGTTGTAAAATTTGTATCTCACAGCCGAACAGCTGCCGTGAAGTAAATAGCCCGTGCGTTGCAAAAAACCGCAGCATACTGTGAGAAAAATCTTAGAACTTTCACAAACAAGACTAGTTGGATTTTGCTAGGGATGTTCTTGCTTGGGTGACAATGTGTCATGAGCAGCGGAATATTAAAAAAATGTTATAAGTATGAATAGTGCAAAACTAATTCGATTTAAGATTTTACCTGCCATACATTAGTTTCCACTATAAGCGACCTAAATCACTGACCACTGCTCCAGACATACTTGCAAAATTCCAAAGTCTTATGCCCAGCGGATCATATTTTCTCCATATTTTTACTTTATATACGTAAAACAAAGATATTAATAAAACAACTTTTTTACATGATTATTATATACTGTAAATTTGACGATTTTCTATTTACAAAAGGTGAAGCTTCAGCGATTTTAATGTTATTGCTCCTAAAGCTTCTTCTCAATTAACTGAGTTTCTTCATTAACTTTTGGGAAAGTTGTGATGTTTCGATTAGTACCGGCACTGAGATAATTCACTCTGAGTCCTTTCTTAATTCGGCTATTGTCGCAATCAACATCGATATTACAGCAGTTTTGGATCGTATTTGGGTCTCTGTTTGGTAGTACTCCTCTATGTACTTTTTCCGACATCCGTCGTATCGTTGCATCTTTACCGCTATTAACTTTGGAGAGTTCAGCGTTATTGTGAGCAGGCAGAGTTGTTGGAGGTCGGAGCTGAATTAAATTATGTTCTTGTTCAGTTAGGGGACAAAGGAACGGCGGACAGCATTGATATCGAAATAATAAGCGAAACCGGGTACTACACGTATAGTATATTATAAATGGAATACTTGCATTTGCCATGCTTAAATAGTTTACCACAGCAACGAAGCTAAGGAATGCAGTTGATGCTGTTAGCGAATTGCCAAATGCTGCGGCTAAGATAAGCACTACTACCTGTGGTCCTTCCAATGTAAGATGACAAAATGTTGTCGCAAGTGTTAATCGATTGATGCAATCTTTTTGTTGCTCTGAATTGGATTTAGCACTTCGATTGTTGCTAAATATGCTCGAATTCGACAATTTACGATTTAGTGCAACAGCTAAAATACTTAGTACGATTACGGGTAGTAGAACAGCAACAAGTGAACTTATATAATTATACGCTTGCTCATATTGTCCCGAATGAGCTTGGACGTAGAAAAAATATTTCTTAATATCGAAATTAATCGCTGTTTTGTTAGAATATTTGAATTTTCCGTCGTTCGCAGTTGCTGAAATGTTCCTTTGGGCCAAATCAAGATGGGCGTTGGTTGACAAGTTCCCTGTCGTGACGTTACTTTTCCACGCGGTGTCCCAAAGTTGAGTTTCAGCCTTTGTGTAGTGTAGAAGCAGTAGTTCAAGATTGGTTCTACCGTGACTATCATATTGGCTATAGAGAATGCCAAGGCTACGGCAATTATAATGCGAACAATAGCATTCGAGAACTGAACGATTGAGAACATAAATAGCATGAAGTGACAACGATGCTATCGTTGACAGCGCAATAGCGAAATGAGCGTTTCTCATTGTGCTAAATTGTTGACACTTGATTGGAAACGCTACTGCAATATAGCCTTCACACGTTATTGTCACGGTAATCCTGGAAAGTAAAAATTTTTCCAAAGGCTGCTTACACATATTTTGTATTGTGAACATCTATATTTTGTGAGTGAGTGTTCTACGAGGCAGGCGATATCTTATGTTAATTTCCAATATTCAGGGCAGTGAAGCAAACTTAGTCTTTTTGCACAACCATCTTAATTTGCAATAACTTGTACATTCACTAAAGTATAGTATATATCAGTCCATTATCAACATAGCTTATTGGAGAAAATTAAGTTCCAGATGATATGGAAGAAGTTTGTTTTTCTAAGGAAAATGATAGCAATTTGTATTTCGCAGCGTTGGCCGGCTTTCGGCCTGGTAGGCCGGCCAGAATTCTGGCGGCCGTTTTACCGGCTGTTCGGCACGCTGGACTGCCCGTGTCTGACCGCAAAATTTCGCGGCCGGCCGGCCAACGAAAAATCCGGCAGATGCTCAGCACTACTAATGCTCAGCCTGAGTCAGTCTAATCCAGAGTAATAACAACTAAACCAGTTATATTTTCCAATATATTTTAACATAGTTTTCATTTAATTAAATTTCATGGACAACAGAAGTTAAAATATATTGTTTATGTTTATTGCTAAATAAATTTATTCGACATAGTTAAATAAGTGGCTTTATATACCATTCGCGGCAGCTAAATTTCAATTATAAATTGCGCACAGTAGTGCGCGCTTTGTATATGTATACATGGTCAAGGTCGAAATCCTCAGGGGTGGCCGGGGTTCTCGAGGGGGTAAGCTTTTGGCCTCCCCAGCGGAAAATGAGCCGGTTGGGGAGATGGCCATCTTTCCTGGGCCATGTTGTGCCCGGGGCTAGTGGCTTCGTGAAACTTGTAGGAGACACTTTACGCAAATGATCTGCTATGTTTAGCTACACCTACATGCTGATTTGTTAGTTTTTTCTCTCCTTTTTCAAGCCGTTGTGGAATTAAATTGCTAATCGTTTTGTTTTCGTGTTACACTTTTACTGTCTATCTCTCACTAGCATTTAAATGGCAGATATTACGTACATAGTTCTTTGGAGCGATATCCGGTGACGAAAATTGTAAAAGGTACGTTCGGAATCACACTGATTCTAGTATTCTGGAAAAGCAGCGTTTTGGTTGGGGCTTTTCTGTTATCCCCCCCACCCAGCCGGAATTTCGTCAATTTTGAAGATACAGATAAAATTTTGGTACCAATCGATTCAGCTCGATGAGCTGGTTCAGAAAATACCCATTTTACCCACATCCCTGACAAAATTTTTTTTCGATTTTATGAGGTCCCAGTGGTCCCCCCTTGGGAACCCAAAAATTTTTTTCTTCGGAATATGGTCATATTGGGTATCATTCGACTCGGCTTGATGAGACAAGTCGATTAGTGTGTAATTTTTTTGAAATCTACCCCACTGTTATGAGGGTCCAAGTAATCTTTAGGGGCCGTACGTTATAACGTTAGAAAAAAGAACAGCTTAGAGCGGGGGGTTCGGGGGGCGGTAGCCCCATTAGCTCTAGGCTTAGTGTATGTCTCATATAAGGGCCTTAGCTTAGGCTAAGACTAAGGCTTAGGCTTAGTATACCCAGAACGGCATGGCCTGCAATTTATTTCTGCGCCTCAGGGTTACTTGGGCCATCATAACTTTCTAACAATATGACCGTATTCCGAAGAAAAATTTTTTTGGGTTCCCTAGGGGGGACCTCAAAAAATCGAAAAAAAATTTGTCAGGGATGTGGGTAAAATGGGTATTTTCTGAACCAGCTCGTCGAGCTGAATCGATTGGTACCAAAATTTTATCTGTACCTTTAAAATTGACGAAATTCGGGCTGGGGGATAACGGAAAAGACCCTTTTGGTTTTTTGATCTCGCTGCAACTTCATCGCAGTGATCGCATAAGGTGTAACTGGTGCTGAGGTATGTCAAAGCCCAGCATGGATGCGGCGTCAGCTAATGAAGCTGACAAGCAATTGACAAAAATTAACTTAGAGCGCGAAAAAACAGAACTTATAACTATACTAAGCAGAGCACGATGAATGTGCTGTAGCGATTTCGTTGAAAAAATTAACAGAATACAGGATTAAATTACAAGAACTAGTGTAAAATATTGCGGCTCATATCAGTGATGCTGAATTGGAACCGTTTTTTCACCCAAAACTATCAAATTGACCAGGAACTGGCGGAAGCCGTTTTCAGGGCGCAATTTTACCTAGAAAACCGTAGGTAAAGCACACAACCGTTTCTAACAGCAACTATGAATAGCTTGCAAAACGCGCATGATAGTGTGGACAGTTTAAAGCTTCCGGTTTCAAAAATCCAGCTTTTTAGTGGAAATCCCGTCAAATGGCGTGAAGTTTGGGATAGCTTCGACGCTCCTGTCTACAGTAACGAAAAGTTGTCAGCCGTCGAACAGTTCCAGTATCTGAAATCGTTCATTCAGTGTGAGGCCTTGCGGGTGATAGGGTGTTATGCACTGACGTCAGATACGTATGAAGCTGACTGTCCTCGACGCGCTAAAGGAACGCTATGATAACCCGGAGGTCAGCATTTTCACTCATTTGCACACAATTGTTTCGACGAAACAAGCTTCCAATAGCATCGAAGACCTTCAATCTGTGGTCGACCAGTGTGAAGCCCACATCCGCAGTCTTGTATTACTAGGACTAGCGAGGACACCTTCGATTGCGTTTTTACACCTTTGATTCAATCCAAAGTCCCAAAATATAATAAGGATCGAGCTACATCGTAAAATGGGAGCATACCGTTTACACTCTCAAATTTACGTAAGTTCTTGAAGGACGAAATTTCGGCGCGACTGTTTGCTGCACATGAATAAGGAGAACCTCCAGTGAGCGAGTCATATAATAAGTCTCCCGTAATGTTCATAAATAAGCATTATCGACACGTCCGCAAATAAACATCAGCGTCCAGATTAGTTGCCACTGAGCATCGGCTAGCAAAGGCGTTTCCTTAGTTTCCATGTGCATTGTGCAACGCGAAAGGATATAAATTTGGCAAACTTGTATCGGCATCTAATGTCGCGGGATTAAACTTAAGTACTAAGGAGTTTGTTCTGACAGGCAATGTAGCTTCTCCTGTAACCGGAGATCGGAACCAGCCAATCGCGGATTTTCCGTTCTGCCAACGGCATTAGTAGCCACATATGGAGTTTCTGTCTGTGTGTGTGTCTGTGTGTGTGTCTGTCGCACCTGGATCTCGATAACAGTTGGGCCGATTTTGATGCATGTAGCTCATTCGAACCGCAATGGTCGATTTAGCCCAATGGAGCCCAAAAATGACGGAGCCCGATTTTTGAATTTTTTCCCGTGGGAAAAGTTATGGGGCAAAATGACGTCATTTTGGCCCATTTTTCGGGCACCCCCTCCAGTTTTTGCGACTTTTCTCAATAAGTAAACGAGATATCCGCAAACTAATAGGCCTATTCCATGTAGCTTTACCAGAGCTTTCCAATAATATATAACAAGTTTTTCAACTACTTCCCAATTTAGAGTCTATAGGCTTATAGTTGGCGCCAAAATTCATATTTGGTGAAAAGTCGTGGGAAATCCACCTAAATGTGTTTTTTTGTTACTTTTAGTGTCTTATATGAGGTTTTCAGGGCAGATAAACTCATTGCAAGTGTTAAAAATATTGTTGGGCAAATATGTTTTACACTTCTGGTTCATACTTGGCATTAAAAAATGACGTTTTCGAAATTTTTGGTGAGAAGTCGTGGGAAAAGCACCTGAATGTGTGTTTATTGTTGGTTTTAGTGTCGGATATGGGGTTTTCTGGGCCGACAAGCTCATTGCGAGTGTCAAAAATATTGTGTGGCAAATATTTTTCACACTTCTGCTTCGGGGGATTGTTCTCACCATTCGAATTCTGGCTCGCAAGCGAGCTTCACCAGTAGATTAGATTCTATGGCGTCTTAAGTTAGACTAGGGCAGCAAAGTGCCACCAGAAATCGCACGGTGCTAGACTGTATTCCTGGCTGACATGTGCCATTATCTTCAGTTCCAAATTCCGCGGTTTCTTTCCGTATCTAGTGAAACCAGCTGCAACTCCATTGTTTAAAGATGCCTATAGGAGCGCATACTGTACAGTGATCTAAGTCCAATGGCAAAGTCTGGGTGGTTACAAATCATCACATCTATTCGCCAAATGCCGTGTGAGTTTGGCGAACAGCGAGAAGCTGACGACCGCTAGATTAGAGCTTATTGCCCTCGCCGCAGGTTGTCGGCTGTTCAAGTATGTTCAATGCGAATTAAACATCGCAGAAGCAGAACTCTATGCCTGGACTGATAGCCAATGCTCGCTTCACTGGGTAAACAATGCCACCAAAACACCGATCTTCGTGAAAAATCGAGTTACTCAAATTCTAGAGAACAAATTGATTAAATTAATATTTGTGCCGTCAGAAGACAATCCTGCAGATCTAGCAAGGCCTGGCGTTTCGGCGATCGTTGTACAAAATTATACACTGTGGTGGAAGGCCCAAAGTGGTTAGCAATGAGTACCGCGGAGTGGCCGCGCGTCCTACAGCATCCCACCCAAGCGTACGACCCGATAACAGACGCTATCGCATCCGTCGCTGTTGTCGCCGAGCTTACTCCAATGGAGCTGATGGAAGCCGATAAATTTTCATTGCTGGAGAAGTCGGTCAGAGTAACGGCAGGGATTGCTCGATTGGTAAGAAGCGCCAGGCAACAAGACATACGCAGAGGAACGCTTTTGCCGTCGTAAATACTAAACGCTTTCCGTGTTTCGATTCGTGCAGAGGAACTTACACGCGGAGAATACTGATTATTTCAGGATATGAAGCGCTAATTCCGGCTGCTCGTCGACGAACGAGGACTGTTACGTGGTAGTGGCACCATTGACAATGTCGACAACACTTGGTTCTCTATAATTTTGCCTCGTGGTAACAGAGTCACAAATTTGAAAACCGCCTCTCCCGCCACGAATCATTGAGCCATGCAGGCGTTCAGAATGTGCTTGCTAACTTGAGAGGCGAATTTTTGGTGTCGCGAGAACGATCAGAAATCAGTCGGATTATAGCATGCTGTCGAATCTGCAAACGGATGAAAGGAGGTTCATATCAGACACCGCCTTGCCCACCGCTAGCAACGTTCAGGGTGCAGAATCGCAAGCATTCGTCATGGTCGGTCTTGACTACTTTAGCCCTCTGTTCATACGCATTCCAGGTAGGCAAAGTTGCGAAGTTTCTATTTGCCTTTTCACCTGTTGCTTTTCGCCAGCTGTTCATCTGGAAGTGGTTCCGTACATGACAGCGCATTAGTTTTTGCTCGCACTGCGCCGCTTCGCAGTTACTTATGGCGCACCACAATTTATTATTTCGGGCAACACCAAACAATTCCGCGAAACAAATGCAACTATATACAAAATCTGCAACAAATCGACCACAGATAAAAGTGTACAAGGCGTTTAGAACACCACAGAGGAATCACCTGGAAATTTATCGTCGAAGTCGCTCTCTGGTTTGGTGGATTCTACGAAAGAATGGTTGGCATCTATAAGAAGGCCCTGCGTTGCGTCCTCTTTAATCAGCTACTTATGATTCAGGAAATGCAAACAGTGTGTTTTGAGATCACAAATATCGTTAACACGCGACCGCTGATGTATTGCCAACACCAAGTCGGAACTCGCCCTGTACATCCCAATGACCTTATTGTCAAAAGAGACCGGTCGTTTCCAAATATTTCGCATTACGTTCATCCGAGATTTACAGAACGAACAGTCATTTTGGAACGTTTGACCTAATATATATGTCTTAGCGCTACGGGAACGTCGTTGGGATCCAAAAAATAGGGCTACGCATAGGGTATAACCGATCGAACGCACTGTGGTGTTAATTCACAGCAAGGCTGTCGTCTGTGGCAAGTGGCAAGTTGGTCGCATAACCGTGCTAATTCCTAGTAGTCATGGCATGGTCGGAGCAGCTGTCGTTAAAGTTTCAGACAGGAAGAAGACACAAAGGCCATTTAAGCTGCCGTATTCAGTAGAAAGCTCCTATGGCGGTATGCAGGATGCGGATACCGTTGCTGCCGATGCGGACAGTATTCCCAGAAGTCACAGTTGTAGACTTGCCACAGCTGATGCTTAGGCAAAGTGGCGTATTTATTTAGGCGGTAGCTAGTCTCTGTATAAATTGGTCTAAATGATAGCATCGTAATAACTAAAATTGTTTCGGCCCGTTAGATTTACTGTGAAATGAGCCTGTTTCGACTTTTTCCTCGGTGGAGTTCATGTATTCATTGTGTTGCAGATGCCTAACATTTTGTATGTGGCGAGTAACCACATGTTGTCTCGATTTCATTCTTTCGATCAACCCCTGACGATGTTCAACGTCTAGGTCTCATGTCTGTAAATGTGGTTACAGTTCATCTTCGTGGCTCAGCAGCCATTTGTATCGGACGTTCTGGATAATTTGCTGCTCAATGATGCGTTGAAACGCCGCGGCGCTCAAACGCATAACTGATTGTCCGAGCAAAGTTTCAACATAAGTGCAGACTGGATTTCCCAAACCTATAAATTTACTTCAGGAGATTTTGTATCATTATATAGAACAGCATACTCCGTCTATCGACGCATTTGGTTAGCATATGTTGCAGTTCAATGATCCGTTAGCTGTCAAGTTTGCGGCTGTTGAAACAAATACAACGCCCGACGGATTCACCTATACGGCAGGCGGTAAAATGTCTTTGCAGAGCGTTTGCGCACAAGGAATCGATCATACACCAGCTTCAATACTTGGGGAAAACCACTGGGCAAAGTTGCGCTCATGCTCTATGGTGGCTGCAGTATTCCAGTTCATTTCGTTGTGCAGCGTTTGGTTACCGAAACCATTACCATAATTACATCGTTTTCGCACAGCGTGTTGCTCGTTGCCGGTAGTCAATTTTGTCAAGTGCAGAAACTGTAACGAGGCTTCTGCTTCGCTACGTCAGGCGCCACATTAGCTGATCATGTAAACTTACTACGTTCTCGGAACATTGACGTAACCAAGTATCGAATGTCCATAAGTTTTGGTTGTATCAATCATTGCCAAAAGCGTCCGTCGTTCAGATGGAGTCCGTAAGGAAGTTACGAGAATTTTTTCGTCAGCAGCAACTTCCCCCGCGACGACCAATAGGTACTGGTGTGCCCAACCTTCTTCACTCACGGGTTCCTGCGCCGCAGAATTACGTCGATTTGGCCATTCGCGAGTTGCAGACTTCCACTGGCTTTCAAGTGGTGGACTGGAAGGATATCGGTAACCCTTTTTTGTATGACACCCGGCTAAACAGCTCTTTTTTCGAGCCTGGCTTCCATTTCTATTATAGTCTTGCTGGGTTTCAACAAGCATTGAAAATCTTCGCCCGCTATCTGCTAGAATTAAAATTTATATGAACAACTCTGACGACAAAAGATGAAATGAAGACCAAATCAAAATTTGATTCGGTTGTAGGGCTAAATACAATTGATGGTGACCAAAGAGACGGTTTTAGTAACTATTAACTCTTAGCAGATACTCTGTGCAAACGATCCGCTATGTTTAGCCACACTTACATTCTGATTTGTTAAAGTTTTTCTTTCTTTTTTCACGCCAGTGTGGAGTTAAATTGCTACTAGTTTTGTTATCGTGTTACACGTTTACGGTCTGTCTTCCACTAGCATTTAAGTGGCGGATATTACGTACAATATTATCGCAGATGGGAAAAACTCAGGGAAT
>JASANE010030710.1:0-28373 GCA_030248225.1 Trileptium ribeirensis | reverse complement strand
GTACTTCGTTCAGTTACGTATTGCTCATAAAGCAGGAAAGTCACCTAGTTCAGCAGATTCCCGATGCTCTATCGAAACCTGTGAAGTAGGATTTCAGCTTTTCCTAAAAGGAAACATTGCATTTCTTATAATGCATGAAAATACTACTTTTACCAGTGTTCATTCAATACGATAAATGCTTCAGATTCATATTCAAAATGTTTGTAAGAGAAGTCTGTGCTTTGAAACCAGCATTTTTGTTGTAATGTCAATTACAGGTGCGATATAAATGTTCAAAAATAGGGAGCCAAGAACGCTTCCTCGTGGAACACAACGCATGTTGTCAATTTTTATCACAGTTCCGACTGGTCAAGATTCTAATTTTGTAGATGTTAGATGTAAATTATAATACACTGTCGAAGTGTGGAGCACCTTGGTACCGTTTTGTTCGGCTGTGCGCTGTATAGGAAGTTTACCGATAGCCATGGCTTTGTCTCTCCAGCATGGAGCGCCAATGATTGACCATTCACCGAAGTCTCTGACGTGTAATAGCCCAGATAAAACCAAATAGACGGCTCTAGATTTC
Organism: Trileptium ribeirensis; assembly: GCA_030248225.1. Lineage (NCBI taxonomy): Eukaryota > Metazoa > Nematoda > Enoplea > Enoplida > Thoracostomopsidae > Trileptium > Trileptium ribeirensis. The sequence continues at coordinate 27,808 of JASANE010030710.1, read as the reverse complement.
ATGCTCAAAAGTCAAGCAGAAATATAACAATAAATAATAGTTAGTTGTTATTAGAGGTGAGAACTGAGGCTCTCGGCTCAGCTAGACTGGGTTCGGTTCTAGCGCTGAGCCGGGCCTGTCAGTAGGGCCGAGCCGTTTTATCCCGAAAAGCTGTGGTTGGCTCTTAAAAGCACTCTTCTAAATCAACAAACAAAACGGAAACTGCTGCTGTATGGTACAAATGTAAAGGTCGGCCAACAGCAAGAACAGCCGAGATGACCTCGGCTCTTAACCGAAATATTTCGCGAAGTCAAATTCGGAATAAGTTTATCATATGCTGGTCAAATTTGATATGCTAGGTCTAGTGTTACACCCAGTAATTTAATTGAGTATGAAGGTTTTATAACTTGATCACCCGATACAATGCTCACAGTATATGTGCCGCGGCTGAAGTAGATTAACTTAGGTTTGGCATAATTTAGCTGCAACTTATTGCCCGCAAACCAATCTCCTAGGCCAATTCATTACAAGCTCAGCTGAACGAATAGTTTCAGCTATGCTGCTGCTGCCAAACTATTGTAGGCGTACGCGTGTGCTTTGAAACCAGCATTTGTTATAATGTCAATTATAGGTGCGATATAGATGTTCAACAATAGGAGGCCAAGAGCGTTTCCTTGTGGATCGCCACATGTGGTTCTGACCACGGACGACGTTTTAGCACCAATTTTGACGCAATACGACCGATCGTTCTGGTATGATTTAAACCATTGGATGTATGATACGCCAATGCTGCATAAACGACGGAATAAAAAATGACGGTCAACCAAGTCGAAAGCAGCAGTGAGGCACCAGCAATGTCGCTTTTCCTCGCCATATTGTCTCGTATGTCGGAGCATATTTGAAGGAAAACTGTCTCTGATGAAAAGCCTTTGCGATAAGCCGACTGCTGTCGTGGAATCAGGCGGTTTGCCTCTAGGTGAGCACAGAGTTGATTAGATACGACAGTTTCTGTCAGCTTGGATAGTAATGATGAATCTGAAATTGGTCGGAGCTTATCAAAGTTATTTGGATCTGAAGTTGAAGCCTTAAGTATATGTGTTAGTATGGCCTAATTTCTCTCGCTTTGGGAATTGATGTTGAGTTAGCGATGAATTAATAACAAATGTTAATATTGGACAAAATGCCGCTTTATGACGACTAAAGGCACAGTGTCAAGTGGACTGCATTTTGAGCTTTCTGCAGCAACTCGATGACGTGCATCATCTTCAGTTGGAATTAATATTTCAAATTTTCCAGTTCTGAAACTATTCATGATTTGCTTGTCACGGACGCTTCAGATGAAGGTGAGTTGTATGCAGTATGTCGTTTCATTAAAATATCGAACTATATATGTCATTAGCCTTGTCTGGATGTAGATGAGGTTCCTATGGCTTTGAACCATCGAGCTAACTATTTTCGATTTCTTTGAGTGTCTGGCCGTTTACGCCAGAACGAATTTAGTTTATTTTGGCAGAGTTCTCTGAAAGATTTTCGCTGCTCGAAGAAGCCTATCACGGTTTGCTTGATTCTGGAGTCGGCGCCACAATTTTCCGAGCCGACGGGCATTGGTTTTTGCCAGTGGTATTCAGTGTCAAACCACAGTCATTTCGAACAATCGTTAGTAAGGATTAATCAGTTTTGTGACAATAAAGCATGAATCTGATGTATAAAATAAGTGTTGTACGAATTTCAGTATAAAAACTGCAACGGCACAGCGTCGCATACAAAAAACGGTAAGCCTATACAATACAGCTGCCGCACTACAGCATCGGCGATTAAGAAAACTAATTTGCTAAATTACCCTTTTGGGGGCCCACAGACTATGGGTGCTGTAGCTTTTCGCAAGTAGTATCTATAAATTCTTTAATTTTTTATAAAGTATGAAAATATTATATGTACCAGTGTTCATTCGAAACAATAAATGCTTCAGCATGACCGCTACAGCTCCGTAAACAACATTTACCAATTTGAGCCAAATCCAAACGTGTTATTTCCGAATACAATTGAATACCGCTTCCATTTCTTTTCAAGTTCTTCCGTCCGTCTTTTGAGTTTTTGCAGCCGCAATACTGCAAAGAATTGTGTTTCGACTCGGAATTTTACATAATAATTGTATGGTTTTGGTGGGTGTACAAATAACAAAACTAAATTTGCCAACATGTTTCTAAATGTTTGACACCATGAGTTTTTTCTGAAAATCAAGAGTGGCGCTAATCGATTTTTCAAAACAGTGCCCAAATCATTCACAAATGTGTCAAAATCAGCTAAATTTCATCAGTACTTTGCTTCCCAAAAATCATGTTCATGTTCATATAAGTTGCACAAAATATGTTTTTGATATATCGCCAAATGTTGACTTTTTAAGCGAATAGATGCAGCAAAATAGGATAGAGCAAATTCTTAAATCGACTTATTGGAAACAAATCCATCTGGAATACCATTTTTCAGAACATGAAGCTTACAGAAAACTCTGATTCAGAAACTGTCCTTTGAGATACATTTCGTGAGGACATTTTGTGTTACAATAATTTACAATTAAAATGTAATTTAACAGCGCTACTTACAGCGTTGTCCCACAGATTAATGGCGTGGTCAAATGCTCAAATTAAAAGAACCAGATCTTCGCTGTGACCATGGAATTGTCCTTAGTTTTATAAAAAATATATGAGCCACGCGGCAGGATCAAAACAATTGATAAGTTCTTGCTTAAATAACGTTATACGTAACGCCCAATGGCTTCTAAGTCATATAGATGCGTCTTGCGACGGTCAAATGGTTTTGGAGATCTGATGACTATGATCAGCTGCAGTAGAATTTGAACGAGAAGTAAACCTAGGACAAGAGGTTCCCAAGTGCAAGATTCCATCGACAGACTTATGAAGGAATCTCAGATGTTTCATCTGCAACAGCTGAAGCCGCTAATAGTTGTTGGCGACGTGGTGGAAGACCAAGGCTCGTGCAGAAACATTAACTATGAACCGTCGGTATTCGACCTCGAACACTTTTACGTGGAAGATGATTGGATCGAGCTACACACCAATGTAAACGCCACAAATGAGATTAGAAGCGCTCAAATTTCCTATTGCTGGAATTGAGCCCAGCCCACATTGTAACCGTAAAAACAAAATATTCACGCTGTCAATTTTCCCCACCATTCCGAATTGTCAAAATTATAAGGCTTATTACATTTTCAATGTAAACTGAGCCCCTCACAATTTATTTCGAGGCTCATTTGAAACTGCGACGTCAACGCGTCGCTTTACAAAAACGAAAAGCACTAGCGCTCAATTTCTCAGCGAATAGCGCAGTAAAAGCTAAAACTCGTTATTTTGAGTTTTTGTTTATGGTTAGGTGTTTGTTCTGTTGTTGAATTTAGTTTAAAATGGTTCTATGTTATTCAAAAATAAAGTATTAAATTTAGCAGTGTTCAATAACTATGAAAATGCAAAGAAGTTATATTTTACTACAACGTTCATTTTTTCAAAATACAAATGTAGCTATTCAGTTAACCCCGGCGAGTATGTGGGTACGCTACGACATATAGCGTGACAGAAGCGTATTGTTTTACTTTGAATTGCATCTATACGTGTAACGTATATATGCTTTGTTTTATATCACCCATGCCCTAGAGATTTCCTTACGTTTCTGTGGAAAATGAAAGATCGAATACGATATATCACGAATTCTGCCAAAACTGCCAGATCCGGCTCAACCAATGAAGTCATGGTTCATACGAAGCTGGATAATTAATTATTCAATGTTCCAGGGCTATATTTGTAACAGCCATTATGGTTGTGTGGGTGACTATTAAGTTGCTGAATTGGAGATGTTATTTAACGCCGTGAAGGTTATTTGGTCTGCCGAACCAGTCTCCCTAATGTGAACGATAAGTTGGTGCCTGAGCTGAAAAAAGCTAACCATTTTAGCGTTTACTTCTTCACCATATGTAAAAAGGTTCTAAATGTAATGTGGGAGATTATACACCTGTCAGTCTTCCGTATGGTTGCAGTAAGGTTATGGAGTCTATATTTTGTGAAAAGTTAACTGAATATCTACAACATAAAAATGGCATAAGGGATAATCAGTTTGGATTTCGCTAGAGGCGCTCTGCTGTTTCGCCGTGGCTCTCTACACTTAACCAGTGGCTTACTGCATTGTATCAGGGTTTACATATTGGTTATCTATGTGGCTATAGTCAAGGCATTTGACTCTGCGTCTCATCCAAAATTGTTACAAATTTTGGAATTTTCCGGGAACTTGTTAAAGTGGTTTGAAAACTACTTAACCAATCAATCACATTTTGTTTCTATAGCTGGCAAGGAATCTAAGTTGTTGAGCCCTGCTTATCAAGCGAAACTTGTTAAAGTGGTTTGAAAACCACTTAACCAATCAATCACATTTTGTTTCTATAGCTGGCAAAGGATCTAAGTTGTTGAGCCCTGCTTATCAAGCGAAACTTGTTAAAGTGGTTTGAAAACCACTTAACCAATCACATTTTGTTTCTATACCTGGCAAGGAATCTAAGTTGTTGAGCCCTGCTTATCAAGCGAAACACTTCGAGTATCAGCCAATGAGTGGTGATTGGAGACTTTCCGTACTTTATTATAAACCACAGCGACGTCTCTGCGTCGCAAACAAAAACAAGCCCAAGCAAACCGTCATTTACCGCAAATTCAAGCAGCAAAGATCCACCTAGTGCCGGCAACATAGCAGCGCCCACATCCGGCGACGGTTTGCGTTTAAGATTGAGAAAACTGAATGCAATTTTGGGTTAACAATTGTTTTTGTAGTTTATTATTAAGAGCCTTCTTAAATATCACATTCACCAGTGTTCGTAGTTACAAAACTTTAATAAATAGGTTAATTTGCACAAGTCGGTAAACTGAACGCTACAGCTAAAATCGGGATAGCACGGGATATCCCGTCTGAAGTTATGCGAGAATTGGTTTTACTTCAAGTGTATGTGTTACAAAGGGCATATGGTTAGAATACTTAAAAATTTGGAAAGCTTTCGGAAAAGCTATTGAAAGGGAAAACTTGATACACTAGGATCACGACCAAGGTGATGTCAGAAAACGAATCAAGTTAAACTCGTCTAAGCTAAGACTGAGCTTATTAAATCCTATCTATACTGCACCGACATACGTGGACCAAATGTAATTATAGTTACAGTCAGACTTTCCGCTGCACTATTTTACGTTCAGGACGAAGAACAAATGTAAATGCGTGTTTCTGGTGCAAAAGGATTAATATAATAAGGATATTGTTCATGCATTAGTTGTTCTTAATTTTTAATACGCAATATTCTGTCAGCATCGGCGATTATCATGTCACGTGAAAATCCTCAATGGCCCAGACAAAACTTAAAAACGGCGGCAAACGGCATGTCAACACTCCTAGAAATCATACCGCTGCCATCACCATAACGCAACAACGAACCTGCCAAGATGGTTGCTCGAAATAGGGCACACACAGAGACCGACAGAGATAGTCGATGTTGGTCCAGTTTTTACTGCGAGTGCTCAAAAGAAGACGAGGAACACTGTTTCGCCATGTCACAATTGCAAGCAGTGTATTCACTTGCCCATGCATCGATTCTGCTGTGGTTCCGAATATGCAAAGCAAACGCAGAACTATTAGTTCGGATCCGCCGCCACCGGATAAATTTTCGAAATATTGTCCAACTTCCCTCGGCTTTGTATATTTACCGCTGCGAGGGAGGGCGTACGTCACTGGTCCCACTACCGCAAAATTCTGTATCCGCCACTGGTTCAAGGCAAAGCTTTATAGGTTATCGCTTCCAACATCTCGGCACCATTCGGCTCAACCGACGTTGAACAATCGACAAAAAGTTCAGACAAAATGATATCAGCTCGGGCACTAATTCATATTGGACGATATTGATCACACGATGTTCAGTGGCTATCAGCGGGGTACCAGAAAACGGGACTGAGATGAGTGCAACGCTTGGAAAATGAGCAAGCGTTGCTAAAGTTTTCCACGTGGGAAAATTGCGTCGAAATCAAGGCAGAGTCCGGAAACCCAAGACTTGGAAAGAGTGGTTTTCCGTGTTCCTCTGTTGTTGTAACGTCTGAAATGTGTCGAAGGTATGGGAGCGAAAAACTGAATCTGGACTTAGAAATAAAGCCCACGAAACCAGGAACTGGCGATGAAAGATACAATGGAGGCCGTTTACATTCGTTTTACTAATTTTTTGTCACAGTAAAACTGAGAGGTCCCTCTTGCGACGCCAGTGGTGATCTCTGATTTAAAAACGAAATTCCGCTCAACACATAATGCATCGCATCCACAATCTTCAGTACGCATTATCCTAGTTTCTGCTCACGCTCAACGCTTGCTTTAAAAGCTTATATATTCCTCAAAATATAAACATATTTTTATAATATACTCATTTTACGTATTGCATACATGCTGACGCTCCGAGAGCTGGGGGCATCCGCAGTCAACGAGGGTAATCTCAGGGGTAGAGGTCCTCAGAGGGTTATTTTCTAGGGCGGGAGTACTGAAAACAGTTGACGACATCCATAGCCTGGGGAGTTCTCAGAGGCAGAGGCCCACGGGGGAGGGTCCTTCGAGGGATGCTAAAATTTGACGACCTTCACCCCAGACCAAGCTGCGTCGCACCAGGAGGGCTAGGGTAGTAGATACATGAGAGGTAGACCAATGCCTTGGGCGGCTGTGGGATCACATGTCTCAGGGGTAGCACTGAACCTCTGTTGGGCATGCATGAGCTAGTGCAACATTATAACTTTAAGAGTTTAAGACATAGCAGCTGGTTGAGTATTTGAGTTCTATTAAAGGGCTCAGCTGGCGTCACAACTAATCATATGTAGTTTACTGTTTGACAGCTGAAAGAAAAAGATATCGCCAAATTTGGAACACCGCATAATGGATGACACCAATGAATTTTTCCCGGATATACGAAAAACATACTGACCTAACTGTGGTTCTTCACTACAACAGCGTCATGAGTTTGAACCACCCCGTTGCAACCAAGTTAAGCAACTGCTAATGAGTCATACCTTTTACTTTCGTGCCGCTGATATCTTTGGACGAGTTGAACAATTGCTCCAAACGGAAATACGAATGGCTTGAGTGCTTTCTTGGGACCTTTCGGCAGCTCTATCGCGAAAGACGCGTCCGGGCTGTGCGCTTCGTCGGGCACCAAATATCCCCATCCGTTGGTCGTATCGTAGTAGAGAGGATATCTGAAAAATCAATAGTCAAAAACGAGAAAAAAGCCTAATTGTTAACTACAATTATACTTACCGAAACCCGAAGCGGGAGACTTTTAGGTTTAAGCTGAAGGTATTTTGTAAAAATAAGGCGATTTTGATTGTGACGCGTCTTGAGGTGGACGGTAATGGCAAAAAATACGTGCTAGGCGAGGATGTGTATGTATGGGACAAAACTGGGCAACCTAATCCGTTCGTTATCATCAGCGATTTATATAAGTGTTATTTCGAAACGGTTGCCCCAAATGTATTACCTAAAGCTTGTGAGCAATAAACCATTACTTTCGACGCAATGACGAAACGTGACACGCTGCTGTAGGCGGAACCTGGACAGTTGTAAAACGTTCCTGGTGGGGATATGGATTGCTGAAATTCTTAGTTACGATGGCTTGAATACTTGAGTGCGGCACAATTCAATGAGCCACAACTTTGAGTGATATCTGTGTTTAGTGCCTGTTAAAACACCTTTTGTTTTTAAACTATTATCTCCTGAGTTTTGGAATAATAACAACTGTTCACATCGTGGCCCATTTTTCAGAAACACAAGTCAAACACTATGCCAATTAGGGTTCGGTCTATGAACTTGCTACGAACATATAGAACAAATACATCTTATAGATATTTATTCGAGGTTATCCCGATCAACAGTTGAAACGCATAACTGGTCTCCGGCACAAACATTGGTGGTTGGATTTGTTAAACCAACAATCTTCACCACCATCAATTTGTAAATCTCCAGTCATTTTTGAGCTTTTCCAAGCAGCATATTAACCAATTTTTACAAAGAGACAGTGTGAATTAAATTAAGAGATTTTAGACTAAACAATCTCGAAAATTCTTAAATGACAGTAGCAAATCTTAGTAAAATAAAGGGGCCCTCAAACCCATTCCAAGTCAGCTGAAGTAGCTTCGGTGTCACTAAGCGCTTAGCGGTAATAGCCGACGGGACTGGAGTCGAAAGCGTTGACGTCTCTTCCGACGCTTTAACCGGTTTCCGCGGACACAACTGTCGAAACCATTCCGGATAGCCAAACAACATACGATCGGTCAATGGTAGTTGTACTTTACAGCTGCTCGTTTGCGGTTCCTCGATGTCAAAACGCCCACTATGAGTGTTATTGTCAGAGTCGCCAGTATCAGTACACTGATTTTGAAGCTGAGAATGGGATTTGGCCAGTATTTCCGGATCTTCGGACCACATCCGCTTGATCGTCTCGCCTACATCGCGAGTGAGACGCTGTTTTAATTCTTTGCCCACGATTTGCCTCGGCTCCCACTCTTCATCCCATAGCCATGGATCGTGTTTGAAGGCCTCGTCCTGAAATTGGAAAAATGTTGCAGCGTATCAATTTTATGTAAGAATATCGTCTACTGGGACAAAATATGTTATTTATCAACATAAAGCACAATTTACGTACGGAATTGGCCCCGAATTGTGAACAAACCAGAATCTTCAATAAATCAGACAAGTTTAGACTGAAAATAATTAAGCTACATATGCCAACAATCAGACACGAAGCGGGCCAGTTTCATTCATAATAGAAGAAATAAGTCAGCAGTTTTCCAAAAAGCCTTTGAGTTAACGCGCAGTCTACGACAATGCGCTGTTTGAATGACACACTTGTAATTTTCACATAAACTTGGCCAAAAAACGTGACACTACGTAATATTTACTTCGGAATGGCAAAACGAAAACAAGTCAACCAATTGAGTTATTGCCACATAATTTTTAGTCATTTTGGCTCGTTGATCATTCCAAGGTTTCTCCTTCAATGAAATAGTGGATTGCGGAAGACTCAAGTTTTGAATGCGTCTCCAATATTGGTCTTTGATATGGTTTAGTTACCGCTCAGATAATTCAAATCTCAACAAAGCCTTTTAAAATCCTGTACCGCCATTTTAGCTTGAAACTTTTCAAGTTGAACATGTTTCAGCTTTAAATGATCCATAAGTTTCTTTAAGAAGAAGCCACGAAAAGCCAAGCAAACGCTTGGTTAAAGTTTCCTCAAGCCTTTTCCGTTTCCGTTTCTAAGAGACGGATATTTTAGACCTGGGAAGGACGTCATTTCAACTCATTCGGAGGACTAGTTTTTAACTCCAAACACCAAGTAAATGTATTACTTAACTCTCCTATCTAACCGTCACACCATGAGATAGACAATTCGTGAAACTATTTTAATCACCCAATTTAGGCTAGATTACTACACAATTCCCTGCCAACGTTTGCGTTCTGTACTCATCGCATAACCTAATTTCCATGGCAATTGCCAACTATATTTGTTATATCCTTCTAAAGCTGCTAGACTAAGCTCAGCACCGCAAATCAAACAACTGTTCTTACCATTGGGCAGTGCTAACTAAGGCCGTGTTCAGACCCGATCTCAATTGTGTTCACATCGCACCCGATCACGACTAAGTTCTATGCCTACCGCACGCGTGTGTATTTATTTTTCATACTAATTCACCCGGTTCGGTCCGAAAAAATTATGCATGCTATGTCGGATCGGATCGGATGCAGAACACACGTGCGATTCGGATTGGATCAGACATAATGTGAACACGCCGTCGCAACTGCACCATGGACCCGGTTGATACAGTTGGTAATTGATGATGTTGGTTTCTTTTGGGAATATGTTGACATGTATATAACTCGAACTGTTTTAAATTGATGTGGTTGACCTCTCGCCAAGAGATAAATGTCCAAATTATTTACAGCTATCTACTCAACTATTCCTAGTTCGAAAACGGAAAAATTATAACTCGAACTGTTTTAAATTGATGTGGTTGACCTCTCGCCAAGAGATAAATGTCCAAATTATTTACAGCTATCTACTCAAATATTCCTAGTTCGAAAACGGAAAAATTATGTAGGTCGATATTCGCCGACTGTGAAATAGTAATAGCAAAAAGCAATCATTAGTCTACATCAAACACACACCCGGAACAGTCGATGAACATGCTTCGTCGCCAAGTCGCTCATCAACGAATTGAGTGTCTCGTTTTCATATCGCTCGAACATTTGATCGCTTTTTCGGACAAACTTGCTCCAATTCGAGTTGATCGGTAGATATGTGGTGCTCTGACGGAATAAACACACAAAATATAGTCAATTAATAATTTATACTATATTACCGTCGTCCACACCTGATTGATATTAAGGTAAAATTATCAACACGTCACGAATCGATTTCCACGCAGAAAAGCCATTGGAACATTGGCCAAAACTTACGTTGGATTTAAAATAGTACTCAAAGAGAGGATTACAATTACACACGATTCGATTTCCATCACCAGCGGGATCCAAGTAAGTTTGACTATGTCAAGTAAGTTTGACTATCTCAAATATCATGGTTCAATATTTGAGATAGGAACGATTTTAGGCAAACTGTGTTTTATGGCTATTTTATTAATCAACAGGCTAAGATATATGTAAATATTACAACTCCATTTGCTGTACGACAACTACCAATTTTGAGAAAAAATTACATTAAAAACTCATTTGCCAACACAGCGATGGAGTTGTCGGGGTCATGTAGGGGTAGATTAAAACTAAATGAATCGTGGTAAATTTAATACTTGGATCATATTAAATAATTTACTCCACGAAAACGGAGAGATAGATAGAAAGAGAAACCTAGAAACAGTCTCACATCCCTGATGGCAGGAGCCACGCAGCCGTGCACGAGCCCGGCCCCCAGCCGCCCGCCTCTATCCGGGAGACTGCGCATGCCGCTGTCGGGAGCCCTTCTCATAATCAAGCCATGCAAAGATACCGCTCCACGATAAACAACACCGCATAAATCGGACCTCTTTGTGAACGGCACCCCAGCCCGCACATCCTCACAGTCGCAGTCCATAAAAGCGACGGCTCCAGAACCCCGTCCGCGACAACTCCGCCCGTCTCCACCATCCATCTCTAGAACAATGGAATGCTAAAATTTATCAAATCACGCATCTCGCAAACCGCCTTCATCGGAAAGCTGTTCGTGTGAAGACGGTCTAGCCGTAAATCGGTGAATCTATAAATGTTTTTGGACCCCAATTTCACACAAAAACCAAATATGCAAGCCATGAAAAGATTAGTATGCTTGACATCAGAATGATAATTTAATTGCGCAGAGAACGCTTCAGGTTACGGTGATCAGTGTCAACACGTCTTCTAGGGTGACCACAGAAATGTCTTTCGCCATACATCGTGTTCCTATCATACCAACGAGTGACATGCTCAAACGCGGAGTACAAATTGGCTGCTTAACTCTGCTGTCAGACGCCTAGTCCAAACTATAATTTAGCGGTTAATAATATTCAAACTAATGTTTTCAAATAATGTCTGCTCAAACGTACCCACTTGGAATTTAGTAAACAGTTTCTTGGATTGTTTGAATATGACCAAAAACGTCCACCATCTCACAAACCTAAAGACCTAAACCTGTTTAGCCAAATATTTGACAACAATCAATATGTTTTAGATGCATAGCGGAAATGTGTAACGTTAATTAGTGATCCAGGCTTCAAAAGTCTCACCTTAGGTTTAAACAAACGCCTACCCCATCTGAAATATGCCGTTTTGTTGGTTTTGTGACGGCTCATGCTTTGGCGAGGGCCTACAAATATTTTCTACTGCTAGACAATACAAAATCACAGGTATATCAACAAGTCAGCCATATTGACTGGGGCCAGTGATTGTGGAACGCACTAGATATCATCCGTGCTTTTGCGGCATTTTATAATATCTTGATATTCCACTAAACTACTATTTTACACATCCTTTACAACACGGCAAACGCTCAGATACGCTGAGATCAAATCTGCAATAAACATTCAGAAGTAAATTGTACATATGTAGGAACTATTTCCTGCTACTTTGATCAAATAATCAATTAATGTTCTGTGTCATCAATGTTCCTTTTTTGATTTTCAATTAACATTCAGTCAGTATTCTCCTCAGTTGGCCCGTCGTCTTTGGTTCGGTCGATGCGGCCGTTGTGATTGATCGTTGGTTCCAGGTGTTGAGCGATCGGAACTCAAGTGCCTAGTGGCACAAAAGCTGACACAGTTGCCAAAATGTATTTAATACAAAGCAGCGAATGGTGCAAACCAAAACACACGGCTAGAAGTTGCAGTGGTTAATGTGAACTAATTTAAAGCAAACTAGGACTCCTCTCTAATCACTGAACTGCTCTCGGTATATATAGCCTGTCATGCCCAGCTAGTAATACGCTGATTTGCATAATCAAATCAGTTTTACGGACCAACGCTGTATATCAAACCGATTTTGTAGTCACTACACATATTTCGAACTTATGTTAATAAAATGCGTTCCGGTTGCGCAATAAAAATTAAACTGGTTCCATGCGCAACCTCGGGACGTCGAAAGCTACCAGTGAAAATTGCAACCTCATCACATAATCCCGCAACTTTCATCTGAATGTAATTGACTTGCTGTTAAATACATACAATGGAGCGTAGCGTATGCATGAACCATGGTAAATTTAATATTTCAAGGCACAATGTCTCCAACTGCGCGGCACCAATGGCTGCATAATTGTGGTGTTCGTGTAGTCCGAATGCAATTTGGATTATCCAGATGTTCACGTTTTTGATTGCGACGAGCGGCCGTCGCAAGTGTAACATAAGAATTGGAGAGGGGACAGTTCATTGTAACGAAGGAAAAAATTACAACTGTTTATAAGCATTCAAAGCAGCACATCCCAGCTGAAGTTAGTCAAAAAACAATATATTTACTGTGTTGATGACTGACATTTCGATTCTGCAAGGTGTTTTTTGCATGTTTCTTTCACGAAATCATTTCCTTGTTTTTATTGCTACTTTGTTACAAACATTCCGCATGCATTTTGTTTAATTTTTGCACGATAAGTTCCAAGTTTCGTTTTGTTGACGAGATGAACAAAACGCCAAGTCCAATTGGTAGAAAATTAATCCTGTGCAGTATATATACCTGTGATATCAACGTTTTGACAATCATATCTAAAGCATTTTCCACTGAGGTTGTAGTTTGTATTTAGCGATAAATTCAAACGTGATCAGCAGTGTAACCATCTGGCGCGACCGTCGATAGATAGAGCTGTAAAGTTGTGAGCAGCACATCCAATCATGCGGGTGCCGTAGTGGGAAATGACGCCCACTGAATTAGACGTAGCTTATGTGCAGAATTCATAAAATAGGTGGAATTATAGTTTTTGGGCCAAAAAGTATAAGTCCTAGTTAATGATATACACTCAGGTAGTCAAATATGGCCCTCATCACAATGTCTTATTTTCTGATCATCTCTACGTTCAAAGTTAAATACCTAGAAGACAAATCAACACCTGTTTTAGTCGGGGGACGGACAGTTTGGTCCCGGACATTTTGGTCCCGGACAGTTTGGTCCCGGACATTTTGGTCCCGGACAGTTTGGTCCCGGACATTTTGGTCCCGGACATTTTGGTCCCGGACATTTTGGTCCCCGGACATTTTGGTCCCGGACATTTTGGTCCCGGACATTTTGGTCCCCGGACATTTTGATCCCGGATATTTTGGTTCCGGCCATTTTGGTCCCAGGAAACTTTCCTCCAGTAAAGTGCATTCTGCTAAACAGCAGATCACCATTATATATTCCAGCAGCCGTTATAAAAATACGTTTTATACATTTCAGTAGCAAGCAAGACTTAGTTATTGCAATCACGTGCCTACATGTTAAGACAAGATCGAATAGAATGCGTTATCCAATCAGAGTTGGTATTTGTATCCGCCTTATATTACAGATTACAGACCGCCAAGCCAAATTATCACATTATATATGACTAATGTCACACACAGTTTTCATCAAAAATTACATAGCTAGGAGTGCGGGAAAGCAATGGCTGTAAAACGTATTAGTGATAGGCGATGACGGATGTACCTCTATTGTGTATTTTAGGACACGACTAGAAATTTGTTTCTCGTCTGCTGTTTTCACATTTCCTTTTTGTATAGTCAATTTCAAAGGCACCGTCCAGTATATATTTGCACTAATAGTTGCTATAAAATTAATTTGCACTGAGACCGTTGGGTAAGCAAAATCAGTTGTTCAGTTATATATGGTTACAATCGTAGTAGAAAGCCATGTGGGTGGATTTAGTAGTTTCTGTACGTCAACTACTATAGTAATAAGCCAAGCACGTTACATTTTTACGTGCTTCATAATGTGCAATGTATGTTATATGTTTATCTGTACTATTTACACAAACTGATTGTATGTCAGGCAAAATGAGGTTAAGAATTACGATACATAATGATTTCTTTACTTACTGTTGAATGATAACATAATGTTTTAGGTTGCTACGTCTTTGTAATGCACTGATTCAGGGAGAAAGACCGATTTTCAATTTTTAGAAGCAGTGTCTCATTGCATGATGAAGTCATAATTTGAAAATAGCCATAAATAATTTAATAGAATAATTCTTTAGATAATTTCTGCTTTTCGTTTTGCTTTAAATACATAATCTCTAGTAAACTGCTGATAACAAACAGCATTTTATATTACTTTCCTTTTGCACTGAGCGCAATATCCGAGATTCCGAAAAGTCAACGGACGACATGTCGCAGTTAAAAAAACCTGAAATATAAAAATCTGACATACAAATGTCAGGGGACCAAAATGTCCGGGGACCAAAATGTCCGGGACCAAAATGTCCTACACCCGTTTTAGTCTACACAATTAATTTATAGGACCTCATCAAATTCCATTTAAAACAATCTGCGTCGTCGTCCAAGTGCATCGATTACGACCGATATGGAAACTGCGACGTCACTGCATCGCATCTGAAACAAACTGCAGTCGAGTCTAACAAGCTACTTGTTGGACAGACTGCAAAAATGGTCCTATTTAATCAATCTATCAATCCATCTAAAATTAGAAACAATTTGGCATATCAACGAAATGTGAATTATTAACTTTACACATGTTCGTGGCAAACATGGTAAAGTGGTTAAATTTGTATCGAACCACTATAAATCCTGGGTGTCGACCGTGCGTTGGCTTAGGGAGGTAGATCATCTCCATATCCGAGGACCTCCCCTTCATTTTGTCAATTGTATACCAATTTTTGCTGAAATTTCCCGGAAGTTAAATAGGCTTGAGAGGGTCAAACCACTAGGAAGTAACCCTTAAACTATCCACCCCTATGCAATAAAACGGATATATTCATTTAAGCAAAGTAACAATTTGAATAAAGCTACGTTCACACAATGAATCTGTGGCACTGGCATTCAAATTTACCGAAATATGTCCTTGAGTTTTAAATAAAAAGTTTTCAGTTATCTCGAATTCACTCTGAGGAGCGCATCCCACACATTTATATTAAGAGCTGTCAAGTATTAGTGCGTATATACTGTGGCAAAGTCCCGTCACAATAAATAACAGTCATTTACAAACAGAATTACACTATGAAGCTGGAAGCTCCGAAAATCAATCATACTTGTTCGGCGAATGTTCGCTGAGGGCGCTTTACGCCGTTTGCTATCGAAACAACTTGGCACTCGGAGATTGTTTAAATCCGTTTAGCTGCGAAAGAAGGAAGCTGCGCCCAAATTCGTGACAACTCTTGGTCCACGACAATGTCACTGTCCGGAATTTACAATTAGTCCTTTAAAATAGTTTGACCATACTGAGCAAAAGTACATCGCATTAGTAGTCTTCATTGGACCGCCTGCAACACCGTTTATCGAATTCGTGAACCAGTCAGCCGAGCATAAACATTTTGTGCCTGCTATAATAGGGACAGGCGGAAACATGACGGGCGGTAGAGGCTCTGCGTGAAGATTCAAGCCGTGACTACACCGTTTAATGCAGCGAAAGAGTTGGGATAAAAGTATTTTTACGATGGATATCCCAATAGCTGCATATTTAACTTAAACTGATCACGAGCTCTACAGTATTAGTTAACGACGGATATCCATTCGTTTTACCGTTGACTAATTTGAATTGGACAGCGCAAGCCCGCTGAGTGAATTTTTCATCCAGAGCATCCAGTTGTACCGAGCATGCTGCATTCAAAAGTATTCATAATTTGATGTTCTACATTTACACTTTATCGCGTTGCAAGGTGGCGAGATAAGACAGCCAAGGAACGTATAACACAACGTCATAATGGTCATGATCCGGATGCAATTAATATTCGTTCATGTAGCTCCGTAGTGTCCAACAGTCTTCCAAGTACTTGGCTGTGCGCTGACGTAATTGCTGTTTATAAGAAAGGACCAGCATTAGATCCTACAAACTATCGCCCTATTTCCTTGTTGTCAAATTGGTGTAAAATCATGGAATCAATAATCAACAGCGAATTACTTAGACACGTTTCATCGAACAATCTTATATCTAAACAGCAGAATGGCTTTATAGCTAAACGGTCAA
This sequence comes from Trileptium ribeirensis, assembly GCA_030248225.1. Classification (NCBI taxonomy): domain Eukaryota; kingdom Metazoa; phylum Nematoda; class Enoplea; order Enoplida; family Thoracostomopsidae; genus Trileptium; species Trileptium ribeirensis. The sequence goes on along the minus strand of JASANE010030710.1, from coordinate 11,140 downwards.
TTTGCACTCAACTTTTAGAATCGGTTAAGGACTGGTGTGTATCCAACACCGGAAATTACGTAGATGCTGTCTGTATCGATTTCGCCAAAGCTTTCGACACAGTCTCCCATAAGAAATTAATTCATAAATTATCGGCTTTTGACATATCAAATCAATTAAAAGCTTGGTTAAATTCTTTTCTGAAAAACCGAATTGTTATTCTCGGTATTACCCTGTTACATCAGGTGTCCCGCAAGGTAGTGTATTGGGTCCTTCTTTGTTTTTATTGTATATTAATGATATTGTAAGTGTGTTGCCTATTGTTAACTGTAAGATGTTTGCTGTGAAATTATACATCCAATGTCGACCTAATGATTCCCATCGAACTTCTATGTTTTTGCAAGAAGTGCTTTACAATGTGGGCAATTGGGCACACATACGGCAACTTTCCATATCTACACCGAAATGTTGTCTGTTACGATTAGGTAATTCGAGAGATAACACGCGTTTTCAGTTCGTGCTACAGACGCGTGGAATTCATTACCGCAGTTTATTGGGAGCAAACCTCTTATAGATGCCCCTAACACTAAAGCGTTTAAAAACGGCTTGAAAGAAGTTAATCTAACATCGTTCCTACATTACGATAGAAACCTATAGTCAGCTGTAAGAGGAATAACCTTCTTCTAATGTATTCACTGTGAATTGATATACCATTTGTTCTACCTAACAGACACTTCTGCAGAGTGTTGGTGCATTTTTGAATCAAAATTTTTTGTTTGTTTTAATTCAGCCCACATGAGAGATACACAAAGGATATAACGTCTATTTAATACAGAGACATGAAGTTAGTAGAGGAAATTTGTCTTAACGATATACTCAACACTGGTAAATTTGATACTTTGACGGTAGGTATCTTCGTCTGTCTGGTAACTCTCGTCGTCATCGGGTAGAAACAAAGCAATGCAAGAATGCAATTGAGAACACAAGTTCTCGCGTTTTTGGTTGCGACGTGCGGCCGTCGCTATGGAGTTAGAAAATCTCAATCAGATGAGAAGGCATCGGAGCACACCGAAATACAGGCCTATTTACGTCCTATTAAAATTGAATAAAATGGTACAAAGAATGTCAAATGGACGAACGTGAACACCAAATGCATTTAAGCGTCTCAATCAGATGGTGGTATCGGTAGTGGCAATGTGAAGAAACTTCGAAGCGGTGAGAACAGGACGAAATTATAACCAAAATACAATTAATCAGCACTAAAAACGACCGACGGACCTACATGAGTGCTAAACCGTTATAAACATGGATAGTTGTGCTGTCCGTGGTAAATCTATGATGGTTGCGGTTGCCGAATCTCTTGGAAATTATATTCTATCGGCATTTAATAAAACATTAAGCTCACTCCAACTCAGGGACTAACATAGAAAGCAAATACGGAACTACGGTGGTAAATTATTCGTAATATATTGTTTATAAATTATTATACTTATTTTCCTTATTGTACCGTCTGAAGTCCAATTATTCAAGTGAAATCCTACAAGTGTTCCGTAGTATTCTTTTGGATATTTTGGACGATGAAAAACATCTCATTAATCATACAGAACATGGTCTGACTTTGATAATCCTAGAGAACAAGGATCAGTTGAAGAATCCCCCCAGTAACTAAGGGAGGAAATTCTTCTTAGAGTACCACGGGAAAAATTTTACACGTAGTACTAGATATCAATGTCCGCCGTGTTGGCCCAAGTACCCCTTATGGGCCGAAATAAAATGCAGACCATGCCGTTCTCGATATACTAAACCTAAGCCTTAGCCTAAGCTAAGGTCCTTATATGAGAACTACACTAAGCCTAAGTCGAGGGGCTGCCGCCCCCGAACCTCCCGCTCTAAGCCGTTGTTTTTCCTAACACTATACCGTACCGCCCTCAGGGTTACTTGGGCCACAGTGTTCGTATTTGGGGACAATTCTTCAACTGATCCGATCAAATGTTCATTGTACCGGAGTTGGGCGTTCATGTTGTGTGAATGCGTAGTGCGAAAAGATAAGACACAACTATGAGCTAGCCCGAGTCTTCACTGCACATGCTGAGCCGTAACTATATGCGTGAGACCACTTTAGGTGCTTTGTCACCAAGCTTTGTCAAAATCACCAATTGATGCGCGCAGGAATTCGTGTTCACAGTTTTGCCATTGGTACTTGCGTTTTTGTGAACGCGCACATGGGCTCTGCGAAGTATGAAAGGAATTCGCGTTGAATGCGTTTATCAAATGTCATTCTGAATAAGACAGCAACGTTCGCAATATATTTATATATTGTAGCATATGAAAAAACGCGATTGGTAATCGTGTTTTTACTTGGACGAGGTTAGGAAAATACGAAGCTAAAGCGAAAAATATTCACCACGAAGAGCGCCTACATGTTGCTACATCACAAAACTTTGGTCACTTATATTCATCGCGTTTACGACACTAAACTGACTTGGCAAAAAAACAAACCAGCTGTACGGACATAAAGTGGATTCACGCAAAATGTTACTGTGACATGACACCCCATATGTGAAACGAAAACCAAAAATGTGAACTTTTAAAGGTTTTCAATTTATTTAAAATTTTCAATGTAAATCTGCAATATCCCGAGCTAAGATATAAAATTAAGCCAAGGAAGCATCTTCGAATAATTTTTATTATTGTATTTCTGATCAAATTATATTTAGCTTTGTGGTGGTGAACGACGCGATTGGCCAAAATGTCGTTTCAGATGTCGCGTTTCAAAACGAGATATTAAACGCCGTTCTGATTATCTGGCTTCAACAAGTAAACGAGAAGCGTGAAACTTAGATATTTTATTCCAGCAAATTTTCCGACTGTACTTGGATCAGAGCTAGCCTAAATCAAAAGTTGAGCTAATGGCTCACCCAAGCGGGAGTCAATAAACAAGTTTTCGTTACGGATCCTCTTGTTCGAAACGTCAAATTTCGGATGTATATTCCTTAAAATAGGACAAAGCTAAGGCTGGCAATGAGTTATGAAACCCTTTTTTAATTTCGCCTGATCCTGGATGTGCCGCTTATCTAAGCCTCTCATGATGTTACAGAGTAGCGTTGATATATAATTTCGTTCAAAGTTGTAGGCATTTCGCGAAATCCGAAAACGTACCCTGCCCAGACAATAAAACGAAACGAAAAACTATTTGTTCGACGTGTCTGAGGTACTAAATCTTTCAAAATCAACACAAGACAATCACTACCGCTTCAAACCTAACGGTCGTGGCGAAACCAGATCGAAATTTGATGCATGGGTCTTCCAGAATTATCACGCTTACGCTGTACTGAAAATAAAACCAAAAACTCTTCGTTTGACCAGTCTTGGTCCTGTCAAAGCCATCATTTAATTACATATGCAACGTGTTCCGGACTTATCACGCTATTCGTCGACTATCTTTCCGTAAATGACATACACTGAACATTCAACTCACACAGCGGGTTCCCAATTAATTGCTCATTTCCATCAGATCCACTTACTTCACTATCACATTCACACATTTATACGAAGAAATTGCAAAGAAAAAACAAATCTAAACACTAAGTTAATCACAGAATCACACTGCGTAGGGCATTGTGGGCAAAACAGGTCGCCCATGGGTACAGCCAGGCAATAAGGAACCAACAAGCGACCGGGCATTGATCCCAGCAGTTGCGTCAAAATTAATCCCACTTCTGTATTAAGCCTAACTCCTTCGAAGAAAAAGGGATGATCCCATGTATCATAATCTTAGTGGGAACACTTCAAGTCCTTACAGTATTACAAAATATCGCTGTTGAATTGTGACCCCGTGCAAAGCCTTCGACGTGCAAAGCTTCGTACGATCACCCTCGAGGAAAAACTTGACATGATGCTATAAACCATATTTTTGGCTGTTTTGGCTTAAATAAAAGATTATTTCAACAGACACCTTCCTTAGTGAATCAAAATCTCTCCACCTGAACGGAGCTTAAAGTCCCCAAAAGTCTTACCATTTCTAGCGATCCAGCAAATGAGACCGGGTGTGGAAATCGGTGGAAGAATCTGGGCAGGAGCACTCGGAATACCTCGGCTGTTGCTGCAGTATCGTTCGCACAGAGTATGGACGTGATTATCCAGAAGATAACCGAAACTTGGAGAAAATCACTCAGGAGCACGCGGAATACCTCGGCTGTTGCTGCAGTATCGTTCAGTAGGACATGAGGGATTCTCCGAAAAAGATCACACGAAACTTGAAATAACATCAGGAGCACTCGGAATACCTCGGCTGTTGCTGCAGTATCGTTCGCACAGTAGGACATGAGATTCTGCAAAAAATCACACAAAACTCAAGAAATAACATCAGGAGCACTCGGAATACCTCGGCTGTTGCTGCAGTATCGTTCGCACAGTAGGACATGAGATTCTGCAAAAAATCACACAAAACTCAAGAAATAACATCAGGAGCACACGGAACATCTAGGCTGTAATATAGTTCGCACAGTAGGACATGAGATTCTGCAAAAAATCACACAAAACTCAAGAAATAACATCAGGAGCACTCGGAATACCTCGGCTGTTGCTGCAGTATCGTTCGCACAGTAGGACATGAGATTCTGCAAAAAATCACACAAAACTCAAGAAATAACATCAGGAGCACTCGGAATACCTCGGCTGTTGCTCAGTTGTAGTTCACACAGTAGTCGGATTTGAACCTGTCAGAAATCACACGAAATTTCAAGAAATAACATCAGGAGCACTCGGAATACCTCGGCTGTTGCTGCAGTATCGTTCGCACAGTAGGACATGAGATTCTGCAAAAAATCACACAAAACTCAAGAAATAACATCAGGAGAGCAGTATTGCTCAAATACGTGCCATATGACGACATGTGAAAGAGTTCAAATCCCGAACTGTGCTACGTCAAAACTTTATAACTAGTATATATAATGTTTCATTATTTCTTTTTCCTGTGGCTCCATCGATTGGCAAAAGCTTTGGCTCTTACTTCGCCAGCTATCTATGATTTTTCAAGTGGTTACACAAACTACAAACACGCATGGGCTAACATATAAAGGCTGATCCAAATACACCTTTCCAAAAGTGTACTGGTTTTGAAACGGTTTTGGCTGCTGTAGCCGCGAAATTTGGGTAGATAGCTTTTGGTACGGGGTTTGTTGCTGCTAATTAGAGTTTCTACCTGCTCTAAATTCTTAAGATGAGAATATCTACAGCGTTTTAAAACGTTTTTGGCAAAGTTCTAATGTAGTTCAGGACACATATGTTAAAAAGTGGCCAGTTAGTTGACCAATCCAGACGATACATGTTCAACTCGCGTTGGCACCACAATTTTTACATTTGGGGTCGTTTTTGTACCAAACAAATAAATGACGCTCCCAACATATAGAATCGTAGTGGGACTAACGTGGGACTAAGAAAAGCTGATTGAAAGCTTTGCTATGTCGTTTATTCTATTGATGAATTTATATGCCAAAGCCGAGACTACGTAGATTCACAAATATTAGCGGACACAATTATGGAAGCCAATTACAAGCTTCAGGTTGAGCATAAGATCCCAATATTGCAAACACCCAACGGTCCGTGCTAAGCATCTAGTTAGTAATCCAAGCATAACAATCAACCACAGCGATATTTCAGTTGCTTTTCCACAAATGACTAGTCTCACCCTGACCTAAGGTCACGCGTGGATTTCCTCAATGGGCTTCATGTAACGGAATATTAATATGGCGAAACAAATGTGTCTTGTAGCATCTAATGTCATTGTTTGTCTTTACTACTGTCAACTCAATTTGCTACCGTTCCTTTTTTCTACCGAGACAGTCGTCTCTCCCATAACTATTCTCTCATGCTCGGCTGCATAGATGAGTTACCAGTACCATGGATGACGGAAAATTACCGAGTCGTATCAGAAGAAGCATCAGCTAACTGGTTCATCTACAGTCGTGAAATCGCAGTGGCGTAGAAGACAAGTCACTGCCAAAATCGTCGCCCTACATCGACGAAGGTATAGTAAGTACATCAGGCTTCGCCAAAGAACCATGTACATACTTTCCACGTTCCAACTCGCACCGTTATGTCCCTAATAGTGGAGTTTACGGGTTGCATGGTAACGGACAGATATGCAATCTCGCTCGACCTCACGCCATGGTTAACCGCCATAACTGACAATTGTAAACGCCCGAGACTACCCAAAATTCAAGTTTTCAAAGTTTAAAACGCAATTACGTTACAAATAAAACCTTTGCGTTTACAAACTTTATTCCTTGCAATTCCTCCTTTAAAAGCGGCGAATATCCTCACAAATAGTGCAAGGCGGGGCCAACCCATGATCGGAGGGCAGTAGAAACTGCCATCCACCAATCGCGCCTCAAAAATCGGGTCACATTCATTGGGATCATGTCGAATCCCTTACCAGATATTAAACTGATAAAACAGATACTACACTTTGATCTTAGCCAAAAGGCTAGCTTTTCTTGCTTGATTGCTTCCCTTTCGGGAGGGGGGCCATCCCCACATAATAGTGCAAGGCGGGGCCTACCCATGATCGGAGGGCATAAACTGCTCACATCCAATCGCGCTCAAAAATCGGATTAATATCATTGGGATCATGTCATATCCGTAAAATCAGATATTAAACTGATAAGAAGAGCGGATACTACACTTTGATCTTAGCCAAAATGCTAGCTTTTCTTGCTTTGATTGCTTCCCTTTCGGGAAGCGGGCCGATCCCCACAAATAGAGCAAAGCGGGGCCAACCCATGATCGGAGGGCAGTAAACTGCCACATCCAATCGCGCCTCAAAAATCGGATTAATATCATTGGGATCATGTCGATACCGTACCAGATATTAAACTGATAAGAACAGATACTACACTTTGATCTTAGCGAAAAGGCAAGCTTTTCTTGCTTTCATTGCTTCCCTTTCGGGAAGCGGGCCGATCCCCACAAATAGTGCAAGGCGGGGCCAAGCCACTGATCGGAGGGCAGCAAACTGCCACATCCAATCGCGCCTCAAAAATCAATTAATAATCAGTGGGATCAATGTTTTCAATCCCGGTACGAAATATCAGCCATAAAGAATATACTACACTTTGATCTCACCCCAAAAGGCAAACTTTCCTTGTTTTGATTGCTTCCTTTCGGGAGGGGGCCGATCCCCACAAGAGTGCAAGGCGGGGCCACCCATGGATCGGAGGGCAGTAAACTGCCACATCCAATCGCGCCTCGAAAGAATCGGATTAATATCATTGGGATCATGCTGATCCCGTACCAGATATTAAACTGATAAGAACAGATACTACACTTTGATCTTAGCCAAAAGGCAATCTTTTCTTGCTTCGATTGCTTCCCTTTGGGAAAGCGGGCCGATCCCCGACAAATAGTGCAAGAGCGGGGCCAACCCATGATCGGAGGGCAGTAAACTGCCACATCCAATTGCGCCTCAAAAAATCAGATTAATATCATTGGGATCATGTCGATTCCGTACCAGATATCAAACTGATAAGAACAGATACTACACTTTGATCTTAGCCAAAAGGCAAACTTTCCTTATTTTGATCGTTTCCTTTTCGGGAAAAGCGGCCCCATTGCCACAAATAGTGCAAGGCGGGGGGAATCCTATTATCGGAGGGCAGTAAACTGCCACATCCAATCGCGCCTCAAAAATCGGATTAATTCATTGGGATCATGTGATCCCGTACCAGATATTAAACTGATAAGACAGATACTACACTTTGATCTTAGCCAAAAGGCAAATTTGTTCTTGCTTCAATCGTTCTCCTTTCGGGAAGCGGGCCGATCACCACAAATAGTGCAAGGCGGGGCCAACCCACGTGATCGGAGGGCAGTAAACTGCCACATCCAATCGCGCCTCAAAAATCGGATTATATGTCATCTGGATCATGTCTATCCCGTACCAGGTATGAAATTGAATAAAAAGATACTACACTTTGTTTTTAGCCAAAATACAAACTTTCCTTGCTTTGACTGCTCCTTCGGGAGGGGCGGCCAAAAGGAGGCGGGGCCCCATGATCGGGAGCAGAGCTGCGTCCGAATCCCACCTCAAAAATCGATTAATATCATTGGGATCGTGTGATCCCTCCGAATATAAACTGATAGACAATATTCTTTTGATTTCGCCGAAAGGCTAACTTTTTTGTTTTGATCCTTTCGGGAAGCGGGCCGATCCCCACAAATAGTGCAAGGCGGGGCCAACCCGATTATCGGAGGGCATAAACTGCCACTTAATCGCGCCTCAAAAATCAGATTAATATCATTGGGATCATGTCGATCCCGTACCAGATATTAAACTGATAAGAACAGATACTACACTTTGATCTTAGCCAAAAGGCAAACTTTTCTTCGTTTTGATTGCTTTACCTTTTCGGGAAGCGGGCCGATCCTGATATAGTGCAAGGAGGTGTGCCAAACCGCATTATCGGAGGGCAGTAAACTGCCACATCCAATCGCGCCTCAAAAATCGGATTAATATCATTGGGATCATGTCGATCCCGTACCAGATATTAAACTGATAAGAACAGATAGTACACTCCGATCTTAGCCAAAAGGCAAACTTTTACTTGCTTTGATTGCTTCCCTTTCGGGAAGCGGGCCGATCCCCACAAATAGTGCAAGGCGGGGCCTGAACCCATGATCCCGGAGGGCAGTAAACTGGCCACATCCAATCGCGCCTCAAAAATCGGATTATATTCATTAGGATCTATGTCGATCCCGTACCAGATATTAAACTGATAAGAACAGATACTACACTTTGTTCTTAGCCAAAATGCAAACTTTCCTCTTGTTGATTGCTTCCCTTTCGGGAAGCGGGCCGATGCCCACAAATAGTGCAAGGCGGGGCCAACCCATGATCGGAGGGGAGTAAACTGCCACATCCAATCGCGCTCTCAAAAATCAAGGAGATTAATATCATTGGGATCATGTCGATCCCGTACCAGATATTAAACTGATAAGAAACAGATATTATACTTTGATCTTAGCCAAAAGGCAAACTTTTCTTGTTTTCATTGTTTCGTTTTTAGCAGACGGGCCGATTGCCCACAAATAGTGCAAGGCGGGGCCACCCATGGCATCGGGAGGGCAATAAAAACTGCCACATCCAATCGCGCCTCAAAAATCAGATTAATATCATTGGGATCATGTCGATTCCGTACCAGATATTAAACTGGTAAGAAGAAATATTAGCACTTTGATCTTAGCCAAAAGGCAAACTTTTCTCTTGTTTTAATTGCTTCCCTTCGGGAAAGCGGGCCGATCCCCGCCAATAGAGTGTAAAGGGCTGACCCATGATTGAGGCATAAATGCCATCAATCGCGCCTCGCAAACGACTCAATATCATCTGGATCATGCTGTATCCGGTACCAATATATTAAACCATAAGAACAACAGAGCCAACACTTCAGCCGAACCAAAAGGCAATTTTTGCTTCACCGTTTCCTTCTGGAAAGCGGGCTGATCCCCAATAGCGGAAGGCCGCGCCAAAATCACCATCCAAGGGCAATGACCGCCATATTCAATCGCGCTTAAAAATCGGGATCACACGATTAATCATGTCCATCCGTAAATCAGACATCACAACCGATAAGAATATATACACCAGCACTTCAGCAATGATGATAGTAAACTTCCTCGCTTTGATCGCTCCCCTTTCGGAAGCGGGCCGATCTCATAAATGAGGCGGGGCCTAACTGATTGAGGGGATAAACCGCCACATCCAATCGCGCCTCAAAAATCGGATCACATCATTGGAATCAGTGTTGATCCCCGTACCACATTAAATCATAGAACACAGTACTACACTTTGATCTTAACCAAAGGTTTCTGCTTCATCGCTTCCCTTTGAGCTGATCCTGATAAATAAGGGAAGGCGGGGCCAACCCATGATTGAGGGCAGTAAACCGCCGACATCCATCGTGAGCCTTAATCAGATTAATACGATTGGTGTATCAATGTCATCCTGAATCATATTAAACCGATAAGAATAATACACCACTTCCACTGATAGCCAAAAGGCTTTCTCGTTTTGATCGCTTCCCTTTCGGGAAGCGGGCCATCGCCAAATAGCGCAAGTGTGCCAAGTCGACTATCGGAGGGCAGTGATGGTCACATCCAATTGCGCCCCAAAAATCAATTTACAGCCATTGGATGATGACCAATTCCTGTAACTTAATATATTAAACCGATAAGAACAGCTACTACACTTTGATCTTAGCCAAACGGCAAACTTTCCTTGCTTTGATTGCTGCCCTTTCTGGAAGGGGCCACCCCACAAATAGTGCAAGGCGGGGCCAACCCATGATCGGAGGGCAGTAAACCGCCACATTCAATCGCGCTAAAAGTCAATATCATCATCTGGACACTGTTTATCCTGTACGACAATGTACCACTATAGGAACAAGCACAGATACTACACTTTGATCTTAGCCAAAAGGCTAGCTTCTTGTTTTACTTGTTTTCCTTTTGGTAAAAAGCGGCCCCATCCCCACAAATAGCGCAAGTGCGCAATCATTATTGTAGGCAATAGAAACTGCCACATCCAGTCGCGCTTCTACAAAATCCAATTACATTATTTTGCCACCATGTTGATCCGTAACTAATATATTAAAATCATAAGAAGTATATACTACACTTTGATCTTAAGCCAATAAATTTTCTGCTTCAATCGCTCTTCCTTCGTAAGTGGGCGAATTCCTATAGATAGCGCAAGGTGGGGCCAACCCATGATCGGAGGGCATAAAGCCGTTACATTCAATCGCGCCAAAAATCAGATTAATATCATCAAATCATGCTTATCTGGATCAACAACATTAAAATCAATAACAAACAGATGATAATTGATTACCAAAAGGCAAAAGTTCCTTGCTTCAATTGTTCCTTTTGTAAAAAGTGGCCTAATTTAAATAGTGCAAGTGGGCTAACCCATGATCGGAGGGCAGGAAACCGCCACCATCCAATCAGCTTCAAAAATTGGATTAATACTCATTGGGATCATGTCGATCCTGAGGATATTTAAACCAGAACAATATACACTTTGATAATCAGAGTAAATTTCCCGCTTCTATCGCTTCCTTTGTAAGGTCACCAACAATAGCAATACGACGAATGAAGAACAAACAAT
>JASANE010030709.1:0-11022 GCA_030248225.1 Trileptium ribeirensis | reverse complement strand
ATTGCTCAACAAAAATCACAACAGTTTTTGAGAATTTCCTTGATAATAATTATCAAGGAAATTCTGGGAAACTGTTGTGGCGAGTTGACGCCCAACATCTTGCTTTCATCTATTGGTGATAACAATTATCAAGGAAATTCTGGGAAACTGTTGTGACAATTTGTTGACGCCCAACATCTTGCTTTCATCTATTGGTGATAACAATTATCAAGGAAATTCTGGGAAACTGTTGTGACAATTTGTTGACGCCCAACATCTTGCTTTCATCTATTGGTGATAACAATTATCAAGGAAATTCTGGGAAACTGTTGTGACAATTTGTTGGAGGCGTGACATTGAGCCCAACATCTTGCTTTCATCTATTGGTGATAACAATTATCAAGGAAATTCTGGGAAACTGTTGTGACAATTTGTTGACGCCCAACATCTTGCTTTCATCTATTGGTGATAACAATTATCAAGGAAATTCTGGGAAACTGTTGTGACAATTTGTTGACGCCCAACATCTTGCTTTCATCTATTGGTGATAACAATTATCAAGGAAATTCTGGGAAACTGTTGTGACAATTTGTTGACGCCCAACATCTTGCATTCATCTATTGGTGATAATAATTATCAAGGAAATTCTGGGAAACTGTTGTGACAATTTGTTGACGCCCAACATCTTGCTTTCATTTATTGGTGATAAAAATTATTAAGGAAATTCTGGGAAACTGTTGAGAATGATTTTGTAGGCTGCAAAACAACTCCAGTTTATTGAAGCCCAACATCTTGCTTTTGTTTATTGGTGATAAAAATTATTAAGGAAATTCTGGGAAACTGTTGAGAATGATTTTGTAGGCTGCAAAACAACTCTAATTAGTTGAAGCCCAACATCTTGCTTTCGTTTATTGGTGATAAAAATTATCAAACATCTGAGTTAAATATGAGAGCCGCCTGAAATATATATTTTACTCTTAGGCGCACCTAAACACCTCTGAAATAACCCAGTAGGTGATAAGCTATACCGGTTTATCGGTATCCTAAGCCTGAGCCTTAGTCTCAGTCACTAAGAGCGCTAGGAAGAATGATCGTGAAAATGTGTTTTGTCTGTTTCTGTCACACATAAGTTATCTCGGGTGAATGGATTTCGATACGTTTTTATTCAATAGCAAAACGAATGGAGCTGTCTCCTTTAGTTGAACAGCTCCAACGGGAAGTTAAATTGGCAAAATAACAAGTTTTTAAGGATTCTTTGCCAAATGTAGTCATACCGGTACCAGTGTTTTGCAGCCATATCTCGCGACACAGCTTTCGCGTCGAAAATGGAGACCACAGATATTCAGCTCCCCGAAATCTACAACTTTACTGCTTTTGTGGCACACCACTCCCTGCGCCGCTGTCCGAATATGGATCGTCGAGCTTTTTCCAGAAATAGTGATGTTTCAATTGTCAGCATGTTATTGCGTGTTTTACCTTACAATCAGTGCCTATTAGGTTATAAAGCACGCTGGAAATGACGTTTTTGCTATAATAAGTCAAACCTGACTATATTATACCTTTTCATGGGGTTTCAAGGGTTTTACGGTAGACAAACCAGATTTACAAAATGTGCGTTTTCATCTTTTTGGAATGTATGGCGTGTAGGACATCAATAATAGTTTATAATACCATGCAAGCTGAAGGCCGAGATAGCAGGGAGTGTAGCCACGTCCTTGGGGGGAGTCCTTCAACCTAATAGAGGTGGGTCTGGGGGTCAGCGAGGGAGGAAGTGATGTGTGCGCGGCGCCTTTGGCTCCCCGAAATGCACCTATTGGTTCCACACCGTCGAGTAATCTGTCCGGAAGGGTATTCCGTACCATCGGGGGGGGGAGTAACCCCTACCTTTCTATGACGGTGTATGGTCTATATATATATATATCTTTTGAAGGCTCAATATAATGATTTGGTTATCTAGAGTCCAACGTGCATATTTTATGCCCTTTCATGGGTTTTAAGTGAACTTACGGTCACTGAACCCGATTTCCAGAATATAGCCGGTCTTCAGTAGTTTTGTATATGGTATCGAAAATAGTCTATATATACTGATATATTGGTTTTTGGCATGCTGAATATGGTGGTTCGGTTATCTAGAGATCAGCCAGAATATTTCAAGTCTTTTCAGCGGTCTTCAGTGCGTTTACGGTCAATTATGTACCGGATTTCCAGAAAGTAGCATGTCTTTAACTGTTGGTTACGCGCTGCGTGTAGTACATTACGAATTTGTCTCTATATAGGTTTATGGATGACTGGATACGATGGTGTGATTATCTAGACACCAGCACAAATACTTCATGCGTTTTATTTAGATTTTTCAACTGGCTTAAAGTTCTAAAAGTTCTAAGGTGGTATATACATCAAACACAGCTTGCTGTAATGCGGCGTTCACGTTATAATGTCCCCAACGTTTGGAACTTATGTACCCCACACAGTGTCAGACACACTGTTGACAACAGGGTGTCTTAGACACCCCATGTTTTTAATAAATTTTTTCAACGGTAGCTAGTTACGCGTATTACCGCTTACCGACAGTGTCAGGCACACCGTGTCTTCTGGCAGTTTTATTGACAGTGTTCGGAATTATTTGAGCAATGTTCATATGGGCTAGATAGAAATATGGAGACTTTAGGAAAAACTCCACAGGACAGTTGACTAATAAACGGCATTAGCTACAGACGGTGTCCGTTATAGTTAATTCGCAGCCAAATCGGTAGCTAAGGGTGTGTACGGCACTGTCTAGAAAAAATGTAGTAGCTAAGGGTGTGTCGTACACCCTCGGCATTTGATATACAGTATGGGTGTCACCCTGACTGTCTATACGGTAGGGTCGCGACTACAGGGGGTCAAAAGTTCCGAACAGCGGGGACATTATAACGTGAACGCCGCATAAAGGATAACTCAAAATGACAACTTACAAATAAAACCACACTCGCTCCGTTTCAACCTCGAATGAGTGACAATAGTAATATATCAGGCTAAGCGATTTCGGTTTGATGCCTCTTTATGTTAGAGGGTAATAATGCACACAAACCCTCATTTGTAGGGTGGTGTGGGTAGCTCGAACATCCCGCATTTTGTGGGATCAATAACGGTTGAACCAATAACAGTTTTTCAACCGACCCCCTTTAAAATGAGGAGGCGTCTGGGGACCCTCCCCAAAATTACGGATTTCTAAACTACCCCGCCTCCACAAAACAACGGGGGTCTGTACAGGATTACCCCGCCAAAAATGAAGGGTTAAGGACTGAATATGCGTTCGTCAGCAAAACACATGTCAACATTAGAGTGCAGAGAAGTGTCATACTCTTTCCTTGTGTACTCTTGGTTAGATTATTAAAATTTCCTAATACCAAAGCACTATCTACCTGCGGCCCCGGTTATTTGTATTATTAGCCGAAGTCAGATTGGATCTAGGTCGGGTCAAGTCGGGTCAAGTCTGCTCTTAGCTATAACCCAATTAATGCAACCGCATATCTTGTTCTATCTTCGTGCAGCACAGAATTTTGAGCAATCCCAGCGTAATATTTGGATACCAGCCCTGACCAGTGAGAATATTCGTGTAATACATATTCTATAGGTAAAAGCACAACGCAAACGCAAAAATACTAGAACCTATTTTTGCCACAAGTTTTACTGTTTTCATCTCGGATAGTTTTGTGATGGACATATAGAATATGTATCCTAAGAGACTGCCATCAGGTCAGGTTGGCTAGGGTCAGGTCTGCTCTAACCATCGGGTTTGCTTGGGTCGAGACTGTAAATTTGGAACCCTTCCTCGATTTTATCTAGTGGAAAAATAATTTTCTAATTTTTTATTTATGTATTTTTTATTTATTTATTCATTTATTTAAATCTTCAGTTAATTTATTTACTTGGTTAGGCCGAGACTGTAAATTTGGAAACCTTCCTCGATTTCATGTAGTTGAAAAATAATGTTCTAATTTTTTATTTATGTATTTTTATGTATTTATTTAAATCTTCAGTTACTTTATTTACTTGGTTAGGTCGAGACTGTAAATTTGGAAACCTTCCTCGATTTCATGTAGTTGAAAAATAATTTTCTAATGTTTTATTTATGTATTTTTTATTTATTTATTTATTTAAATCTTCATTTGCTTTATTTACTTGGTTAGGTCAAAACTGTAAATTTATAAACCTTCCTCGATTTTATGTAGCTGAAAAATAATTTTCTAATTTTTTATTTATGTATTTTTTATTTATTTATTTATTTATTTAAATCTTCATTTCCTTTATTTACTTGGTTAGGCCGAGACTGTAAGTTTGGAACCATTCCTCGATTTTATGTAGTTGAAAAATAATTTTGTAATTTTTTATTTATGTATTTTTTATTTATTTATTTATTTATTTATTTAAATCTTCATTTCCTTTATTTACTTGGTTAGGCCGAGACTGTAAATTTGGAACCATTCCTCGATTTTATCTAGTTGAAAAATAATGTTCTAATTTTTTATTTATGTATTTTTATGTATTTATTTAAATCTTCAGTTACTTTATTTACTTGGTTAGGCCGAGACTGTAAATTTGGAAACCTTCCTCGATTTCATGTAGTTGAAAAATAATTTTGTAATTTTTTATTTATGTATTTTTTATTTATTTATTTGTTTATTTAAATCTTCATTTCCTTTATTTACTTGGTTAGGCCGAGACTGTAAATTTGGAACCATTCCTCGATTTTATGTAGTTGAAAATAATTTTATATTTTTATTTATTTATTGTTTATTTATTAATTTATTAATTCTTCATTTACATTTATTTATTTTGTCTTTATTTATTTGTTTAATACATTAAAATTCATCTATTCAGATATATAATTTCAATTGTTTTAGGCTGTGCTATCGTGTCCAGGCGAGTCGAATCTTCGTCAATTTGTCGAGTCAACATCTACAAATGGTGCCGACAATAATGTTAAAGTACTTTGGTACCGGCCTGGTCGTTCAGAGCCCTTGGTCACACCTTCAGAGGGCGGGTCCCGCGATGGGTCATTACTTTTACTAAATTTAGCCTCTGCTGACGCTGGAACGTACACATGTCGTCTCGAAACCACTGACGGATTTCAGTTTTATTCAAATATTACATTGGTTGTTAGTGGAGCGAAAGGTAAAGAAACCGAACTCAACGGAAATAGTGAAGCTGTATTAACCCTAAAAGCGTTAGATAAGCACACCAAGTCAAGCTTGCTGAACTACTCAACAGTTTCGTCACGAGGCAACCTGACCGAAGGTAACTCGGTTGAACAAACGGCAACGTCAACATTTTTGGTACATTTCTCACCAAACTCTAATAATGTTCATAGTCCCGAATATAAATCCAAATTTGTTGGTGAACCTCCGGAACGGGAATACGAATTACGTATACAATCTTTCCCAGGAACCGGGACTCCTTTCAGTCAGGATTTATCGCTGTCTACCGCATTATCATCACCAAAGGGTACGTCACAAAGTCGCCGGACCGCTCAACGTTCCAAAGCAACCACTCCTTACATTATCCGATCAGGCTATCTGCCGCCATATATTCTCATACCACCTTACGATCTAATCAATGGTTCACAGAGCCTTACGTCGAGTGTGTCACAGACAACGCAAACTGTAAGCACTTCAGGAACTACAGAAACACCGTATGTAATCCGGTCAGGTTATCTTCCGTCGTATATTCTCATACCGCCTTATAATCTATTCAACGGTTCGCAGCGTCTTACGTCGAGTGCTTCACAGACAACCAAAACTACAGGCACTTCAGGAACGACAGAAGCGCCGTATGTAATCCGATCAGGTTATCTTCCATCCCACATCATTCTACTTCCAGACATTCCTATCGATGATAGTCAACAGCCGGGGGAAAATCATACAGCGCCATTACGATATTCTCTCCGCAAACGCAGCGCTAAGCTTAAATCCGTACGAACTCGGCCACGATGCATAGGGCCCAACGGTAGTAGGTTTGACATATTATCAACAATGGTTATGCGGCGTTCACGTTATAATGTCCCCGCTGTTTCGAAGTTTTGCCCCCCTGTAGCCGCGACCCTACCGTATAGACAATCAGCGTGACACCCATACTGTAAATCAATTGCCGACGGCGTACCACACACGTCTAGCTACTACATTTTGGCAGTGTCGTACACACCCTTAGCTACCAATTTGGCACGAATTAACTATAACGGCCAAAGTCTGTAGCTAATGCGGTTTATTAGTCAACCGTCCTGCGTAGGTTTTTCTAAATTTACGGTATTTGTATCTAGCCCATATGAACATTGCTCAAATAATTCCGAACACTGTCAATGAAACTGCTAGAAGACACGGTGTGCCTGACACTGTCGAGAAGTGGTAATACACACAACTAGCTACCTTTAAAAATGTATAAAAAACATGGGGGTGTCTTAGACACCCTGTTGTCAACAGTGTGACTGAAACTGTGTGGTGTACATAGGTTCCAAACGTTGGGGACATTATAACGTGAACGCCGCATTAGTCTTGTCGTTCGCCATTTTTGTCTTTGTTAATTTTTCAATCTTTGTTTTTCTCTGAAAATATGTCGACTTAGGAGCGCGTTCACACCTTCAAAGGTTTAACTCCAAAATTAGAGCTCAATGTTTGTGCTCAAAATTTCGTGAAAATGTGTCTCTAATTTGCCATAGAAATATGTAGCAAGTGGCGATGCTTTGTAGTTTTTTTGTATTTGTTTTGCTCAAGATTTTTCAACATATGCTCGTTTTCCTTAGATGGCCAATGTGATATGCTAGACGTAAATGATTGAAAAGTGTTCGCATACTGAAACTCATCTAAAAACTGAAAAAAATTTACTTTAAATTTTGACCAAAATTGAATCAAATATTGAGCTCAAATTTATGCATTTAAACACTAATGCCTTCGATTTGGTAATGCAGATCGGAACTTTTTCGACGATTTAATAACTACTAGTTTTATTAATCTTACAAAACTTCTAATGCGATTCTTGGCTAATCCTGACGGAGGAATTATAGTTTAAAAAATTTCTCAAACGCTCAATTGAAACGCCTGCTAGTATTGAAGTAGAATATTCCGCCGTTCAACCTGCATCAAAAGATATTCCACCTTTTCAAGAATGTTTGCTGAAACATGATGGATTTCGAGAAAGAGAGAGATATGTTCGATATTCCTTAAATGCAATACATAACTCTGACTGCCTTATTACAGTTACACTTGTTACACTTGCTAAGAAGTAAGTGGCGTTTTCTTAGCCATAGGTGAGAAGAATTCATGTTCCTTTACCAAACTGAAGTCGACCATATGTTGATTCCGGTAGGATTCTTTAAATAGGTATTGCAAATTCGGAGTCAGTTGCGATCCCGACGTAGGGATATTATATAGATATTTTTTGCACTTAACTAAGATTTAATTGTGGAAAGGCGGTTTTAAAATGACTGATTGAAAACTAAATCTACAAACACCGGCTGCGGAAATGAAATCGAAATTGTTCAAACATTCCTGACTGAGCATGGAATGGTCATGTCATAGAACCCATATTTTGGTTGTTCGGGAGCACCATCTGTGCAATAGGGCAACAAAATTTTGGATTTTCCCTCTGTCCCCACTGTCCCACTAAATTTAAAAACAAAAAGTTCCAACGCCACTACTTTCAAGGTTCAAATTTGACACATTGTCCCAGAAGGCCGTGAGTGAGAAAATGAGCACAAATTGACTCACTTCAATGTTGTTTGTATACTACAACCCATATAGCGATGCCGGGAGACTACGCCCAATATATGGTTATAAAAAGAATAGCTCAAAATGAGGGAAGACAACTGTCAAAATTGTCCATTATATAGACCGTCGAGTATGCTAATGCTTAAGTTTACCTGGCTAATATATCGGTAATGGACGCACTTGAACTTAATGTAAGTCCTTCGGTGTACTTTACCCCTTTCATCCATTTTGCTTATACGTACTTGGGTTTAGCGCATACATGCCGAAGCAGGGGTTTAGAGAGCCATCCACTTGAGGCCTGGGACGCTCACACGAGGTCCTAGTCTACCTCCCTTGATGGTACCACCCTGCTTCACTCTGGTGCGCCGCACCCTCTCCCATCGCTCCACCCTCTGCAAACAGAAAATTTTGGCAAAATTAAGGTGAAACCTGGCAGAAATATGTCCTAGTGGGAAGTAGGACGTCGTAAACTTTTTCCAGCTCCCCGTTGAGAGATCCTCAGTGCCTTTAACCTCGCCTAGATGACCTCACCCGCCCTCCCCCCTCCCCCAGACCTCGTGGGAAGGAGCACGTCGTAAACTTTTTCCAGCTCCCACTTGAGAGATCCTCAGGGCCTTTAACCGCCCCTAGATGACCTTACCCGCCCTCCCCCCTCCCCCAGACCTCGGCTACCTCACTGGAGACCACGAAGCAGCAGCATGTATAATGTGGAGTAACTAGATGGCGAATATTGCTCTTGTATCTATACAAAGTGAGTAAATTAATATTTTAGAGCCTTGTAATGGCGGCGTTTGTTTTGAATCGGATGAGTTGAAAGTTAGCAGTCAATCGAAAATTCAGTGCATCTGCAACATCGGGTCATCTGGGACCGACTGTACAGAACGTAAGAACGTTCACATCCCTTACAGCGTTTGCCAAAGTCACTCAACATTAGCATACATTGAATACCAGTAATTAATGCTTTGAAGTATAGTAGTTTGGGGTCATATGTTCAACCTGGAGCCTTGTGGCTAAGCTTCTATAGATTTTGTTGTTAATATTTGAGAAATTTATATAATCTACTTTGGTATATAAATTCTGCATTTATCAATTCACATCAATAGAAACACCGAGACAGAAGGCTTTCAATTACATTTTAATTAGTGCTACGTTAGTCTGATAATATTTATTGATTGATTGATTGATGATGAATGCCATTTATTTGCTGAATTAAAATAATGCAAAAAGGCAAAAAAAACAGGTACCTACGGGACTTAAACACTTACGGTCGGAATTGGTAGCACTGTGCTCTGGACCACTAGGCCACGCTATCATCAAAGAGTTATTTATTACATTGCGGGTAGCATTAACTGTGGTGGTCAGTTCCCAAATAGTTTTGTAATCCTCCAGATACAATAAACTTAATATATTAAAGATGACATAACGTAAGTGACAGATACAAACTGCAACAACGTTGTTATAATAAAACCAAATGAAGCTAGCTGCATCTATTTCACGGAAATAGCCTGCAAAACCGTTGTGTTTTGGGATCCAAAACAATCTAATATTTTAAAAATTCAATTTTTTGATCGAAATGATCAGAGGAGGTCTCGAGGACCACAAAAATACTAAAATTTCCAGAATCCGACCATTTTTGGGCAAAAGCGGGCTGGGAGGGGATAGCGGAAAAGAGCCGAAAGGTTATTTGGAAGAAATTTTGTATACTATTGCGTGTGCCTTTTTAGTCTGTTTAACCCCAGAAAAAGTGATGATTGCTCCAGCAGTTGTTTAGTTTATTCAAATGTCACACAGCAGCAGTGGAATAATTATTAGTCGCCATTAACTACGGTAAACCAATTTTAAAACATTTTATTTGCAGAATTACTTAAAGCAGATACTTATGGTTATTGTTTTAGATATTATTTTATCACTGTTCCATAAAGGATATTAGACCTTAAAGTACAGATAAAATGCATCAGAACTGTAAAATCAGAATCGAGTTAAATCGCCAGTCATTTTTATGATAAAAGTTGATCTGTTTATTTATGTCGCACGGGTGAGTGTTTTACGAATTTGTCCATGACGCTAACACGACAAGTTAAAGTACCCAAAAGCCATGAACAACTGATTCACTACACAAAGATGGCTTTCTATGTTGCATAAATTATTGCCGTTAACATACTGTGCCCATTTTCGACCTGAAAGGAAGCCTTACTTATTCCTTAAATGCCCAAATTAATTTGTGCATTGTGCAATGTTTGACAAACTCAAACCGAAGCTGAAACTTCATTTGTCGAATTGCAAGCGGCGTACACAACCCACTGAGCTATCAATGGACTTGTTGCTAAATTCCTCAACGAAAGACGCAAAGCGAGTCAATAACAACGCACGGGCAAATTTAGGGCACGCATGGAACGCAGTTTAAAACGATGCGTGGCACTATGCTCTGATGCCAATTGGTAGAGTTGGGGTTGAAAGGGTTGATGAAAATGTCTCATGTATATATTAATATACCTAGAGCATAGTAGATTTTTTTCAATATTTTATGCAAGTTACCGCCAAAATTCAATTATTTCAAGGTCCCCTAAAATCGCAGTGTCATCACACCGCAACACACCGCTTTCATGTTTTAATTAAAATTTATGCCTTAGTATTTTCTAAAAAATGATTGAAGAAAAATTTTCCGGAAAACTTTAAACCAAATCCATTGTGGCTTCCGCTAAAGCATTTCAGATTCCGAATTTAAGATACAAAACGTCATTGACTGCACCCTGCTCAAATGCTGGTATTCAAGGCTAGCGCACTTAATTTGAAATCAATGGAGCTTTTTGCCTTTCACACCATGATTTAATTTGTGTTTCGTGCAATGTTTGATTAAAATCAAGCCGATGCCATTCATTGAAGCCAAGCTGTGCGAGTGAAAGAGGATTAGGCAAATCACTTCGCAGCCCAAAAGATGTTACTTCGTTCCTTACGAAACCGAAAGCAAAGCGCGCAAATAACAACGCACGTTCAAACATACACCACACTACAAATTCAAATTTAATAAAATACTTCAAAATGTACGCTCGATCAATTTGTTTCCAGCTGGCGTGAAATGATTAAGAATCACTACAGCCAATACTAATATATATATATAGTTTTAGATAACGATTATGAAGGCAAATATCTTCATTTCGGTCGATTCTCGTACATTTCGTTCCAGGGTGTTCCTAAATCGTTGACCCTATTTGAGGTAAAACAAGAAGAGCTAGTGCATGTAACTTTTGCGCCACTAAACTTAAGATGAACCCACCAACCATCTTATTTTACGAAACCCCGA
>JASANE010030707.1:0-50970 GCA_030248225.1 Trileptium ribeirensis | reverse complement strand
GCCGGGTTGGTTGCTAAAACACAAACGTTACATTTTGATATCATCGAACTTGCGTTTTATAAAGGTAAATAATGTATACATGTACAGAATAATAATGAAAATTTTAGTCGTACGAGTACAACATAAGCAATTCTGAAATAGTGTTGGTCAACGAAATGAAAATGATAGTGCGAAATTACAGCAAAAAAATTTCTACCTTCACTTGGTATCATGTACATCCGCAACATTTGCAAATAATGCGTTACCATTGTTATATCTTAAAACTTGACATGCTTATAATGCATTAAAAAAGACCAACTAATGTTTGTTAAATACTGACATTCTGCTATACGGTCACGTTTACAGTTTTGCGTGATTTAGATAATAAAATGCATAGTAAATCATTTTAAATAATGCGACGAGAGGCAAAGAGCAAAGTGCCTAAAACTCAGCGACTATTTCCAGGTTTACGTACAAAAGTCATAAAAACAATTATTATACTTTAACAGCAACGCTGCGGCCATTATCAAAATCATAATAGAGTGCTGTTTACCGCATTAGTGACCACAACAAGGAAGCTTTCAAATTTATAAATCACAACTTCCAAGAAGAATAATTTCGGTAGTCACAAGACGAAATGTCGCAATGCAGTCTTCGATTGTATTTTATAGCGCGTAATACAGTATGTTCGCAATTAGCAGTTCCCAGCAATGTTTCATCACATGAAATTCCCATCACTTGCCGCCCGAAAAACATTGATTTTCAATTTCTTCCGCCTTTTCACGCAGCATTTCGCGTTGTTTTTCAATTGCACGACGCTATAATAAGTATGTTTACTTTAAGATTAATACAAATATTGCAGTCTGTTTACGTACATAACCATTAATCAGTGTGTAGAAAAATGGTTACACTATTATATAAGCAACTAGACAATAATTATTGCCAAAAGTGACGGTGCAGTCAGAGACGGGAATGTAATATTAACTAAGCGTCCAACAGAGCAGTATTTTCTAATAGTTGAAACGTGTGGTTCAAATCGATCAAAGACGGAATTTGACACGATGTTACAAGAATTCGCTCTGAGCCTGCCACGTTATTAAAGCAAGGTGCGTTAAAACTTCTGTTTTCATTCATCGCAGCCCAATAACGCAATCCGATCAAACCTTGCTCCGCACGAGTATTGACTTCTGAATGAGTGTATGGGCTTGGAAAACATTATAATACTTTGTGAACTATGTATCAACGGGACGCCCATATTCATCATCACACAAAATTGTTAAATGGGACAATAATAATTTTTTATAAGAATTGTGTTTAGTGTAACAAGAGGACAAGGGCAGTAAGGGGGATAAACAATGACACACAAACATTGATGAGGGGGAGAAACAAACATTGATGAGATTATTGATAAACGATGAATTTATATGCCACATCGAGCGAGACTATATAGGTTTAAAATGTGAAAGTCTTCATTAGAGGCCTACATCTGGGTTGTTCTTTTGTCAAGTCAGATCAAAATCGTAAAAGCGATGAACGCGAACAAATCACGATTTTCCCTTATGTACGAGTACATGATCTGCGATTCGCAGCCACCATTATGCGATTTAGTATCGCAATTGGTTGACCGCGTACAAGAGAAAACGCAATTATTATTCGCGTTTTTTCTCGTATGTTATCAGACACAAGTAGATCGCGAACATAGCTATGTGATTCAAAATGTCATTTGATGACCGCGGACAAATGTGCGAAATAAACAAACGTGTGCGAACGCAAAATCCATCCGTACATCACAGAGCCTATGTTCGCGTTCACAAAAATGCAAATAAAAGTGGCAAAAATGTAAACGCTAATTTCTGGGCGATTCATTTCGTGATTTCGCCAAAAAGAGCAACTTTTGGATACGCACCTAAAGATGCTCATGATAATGATTACCAACAAAACATAGTAAGGCAATAACATAATAAAACCTAAGGGTACAATACAGAGAACGCCACGGTTGCCTTCAGTACATTTACAGTATTTCCTCCTCAAACAACCGAAAAGAAGGAATTTCTCCGATTCTGCCGATCACAACGTTGAAGAAAAACTAGATTATAATAAAGACCATTTTCATGTTTCATAAAAGGTGCACATGTCTTACAATGCATGCATGATTGCGTTAACTTTATCTGACACGAAAACCTATATAAAAATTTGCTAGCATTCGGCGAAAAGCTAAACTGAAGAAATACCAAAATTTGACTAAAAAGCTAACAAGTTAGTAATCTACAACGCAGCATAAATGTTCAGCATATCAGCGAGTTTAACGGTTAAACAGCCATATTTGCCAAGAGTTGTTCGGTAACAAACAAAAACATAATTAATCAAAATTTTGGAGTTTAACAGTGTTCACACGTTCAAACATATATACCACAAATGCAAAAAAGATGCTTTCGAATTTTGAACATAATTTGGGCTCAAAATTTGAGCTTGTAAACATGCCTTCAGAATATATCCTAGCAATCGATTTTAAAATGATTCGATAATACTACGACCTAAATTTAATTCAGTGTAGTTATGTGCAGTAATTCCATGAGCTACATATGCACACAAATGTTTTTTCAGTAGTTAAAAATGTAAAATCATAAAAAAATTACCATCAAATGTTTTTCTGACGAGTTTATTTGCTTTAGAAACTGCTCAACAGTCATCTTCTTTTCCATATCATCTGCGCAACCGAACGCCTCGTAGTTGTCAATATATTCACAACGCCGATTGGGCTTTGCATGAACGAGTCTATAATAATTGCATGCATGCAGACCCAGCAAAAAATATGTGGAAGCGAAATCGATCGAAATTTCATTTAACCGAAATTTTATAAATCTGAAGTTTATTTAATTGCGTAAAAATTGAAACGTTCGAATTCGTTTAGTCGACATCGATCGAAATTTCGATTGAAATCGATCGAAATTTCGAACTGTGATTTTGCACTTATTTCTGGTTGTGACAGTTCTTCCAATTATTTGTACGTTGAGGGCTACATTTTGTCTACAGACTGTTGGAATAGGTGGATACGATAAATGCAGTTGCATTTACATGGAATTAAGCATATTCGGCAAGAATTAGGCCCTACAACGTAATTTTTTTTAAATTATGTATATTTTTCTTGAAAGTATTGATTTCGAACATTTACGCCTAGCGTTCTTACTTTAATATAAGGTTACGTAAGACAAACAATTCCTACATGATTTGAAGAAAAATCCTACCCAATGTTACTGGAAATTTATCAACGTGCACAGCAAAAATGCAAATGTTTGAAAAAATTTTCAGCCCATGGGATAGCCTGTCAGTCTGCGAAAAAAATAAGCTCAGTATGGGGAAATTAACTGATAAAGATTAAATTAACCGCAGTTGATTTTCGAAGGATACTAGGCAGGACCAGTTGGTCAATGCATAAGTAGCTAAGTGAATGACTGGTGTTGCCTGTCTTTGCCTTATAAAGCGTTAAGCAGAGATCGAGAAAAATCTGCTGGAAAACTAAAAAGCTAATTCAAAGCCACAGCGACGGTTCCCAGGACGTCACAATAAAATTTGGAATTATGGCTTGATTAGCTATGGGGACCGCATAGCACCGTACCCATGGGCCGCAGAGCAAAATCAACACTGGCAATGAGTTTCCCAGGCGCGAAAACCATCAGGTAAAACTTATCAACCACCCAAGACGTCAGAACAAATTTTCAAATTTTGGGTCGAGGAACCATTGGGGCGCCATACCCCCGTACCTCGATCCCCATAAATCCAGAACAGGAGCCTTAATAGAAAAAACAAAAAACAGGCATCGGCATTTATCATTTTACTATGAAATAAGACCAACCAAAGATAAAAATTCGAAGGTTTAGATAAAAATAAGCTTGCTTCCGTGAAGAATACTAAAATGAGGTGAAAAACCGTCATTTCGACCTCTGACCCGAGCCCTGGGGCGTCATACCCACGTACCCATGGGTTACAGAGCAAAAGCAGCACCGGCAATGAGTTTCCCATGCCCGAAAACCTTCAGGTAAAACTTATCAGCCGCCCAAGACGTCAGAACAAATTTTTAAATTTTGAGTTGAGGAACCATTGGGGCACCATACCCCCGTACCTCAAACCCCATAAATACAGAATCGGAGCATTAATCGAAAAACAAAAAAGAGGCATCGACATTTATCGTTTTACTATGAAATAAAACCATCCAGAAAAAAATTCGAAAGTTAAAATAAAAACAACGTTGCTTCCGTGAAGGGTACTAAAATGGTACCAGAAAACTCATATTTTGAACCCTGAACCCGGAATCAGGCCCCAAATCAAAAAAGCTCGGGGATGTACACAGTAAATCGACTATGCCGGCTCGAATGACCCCAAGATCATGAAAATCGGTTAAGACGTTCTCGAGTTATGACCGATCAAACACATACACACAGACGGAATTTAAAAGATTTCACCCCTGCAAAACACAATCTCCACCACGTTTCACTACGTTCTGATACAGCATATATACATAACGCAAAATGGCCAAAAAATGATTTAGCAGCAAAAATAACACGAAATGTAGATTTATAAATATATATAAACCGAGACCTCTGGAACACATTTTGAGCCATCGGTGAAATCGATCCGACTATCAGTTGCTGTATTATGACGATTAAAAGCAACATCGTCAATTACTTGAACTACCTATGTGATTTTAATTAAATGATACAAGTTCCTACTACCTATGACATTTAGGAATACTGTAATTTCCTAAAAAATAAAAAATAATTTAATACTAGGCATAAAACTGCAAAAAGTTTTATAATTGAGGAGCTTATTGGCTCGTTTGGTTTCCAGTTTGTCACTATATACTAGTCTTAAAGTTCATATACCTTTTATTGCAATTAAATTACTAAGGCAAACAAACACTAACCATTTTCATGCACCAGTTTATTTAATTATGTATTTTATGGGAATAGTCAAAATAACTTCGAAACTAGCAATCTATTTTGATATGTATTTTAACAAAAAATTTCGCAACCTAAAATTTTTTTTGCATTCGTAAATAGTGAAGAAAACAAAAAAAAATTAATGCGTCAAAATTGTTTACGTTTTGCATTCATTAAAAATCAATGAAAAATAATCGTTTTGCTTACAACAGAAATAATGGAATGTGCAATATGAAACACGCACGTTTCAAAATTTTATCGCTAAGCCAAATACAAACGTTACGATTGCTCCGACCGCTCGCCACGTATAAAACAGGTGCGATTACATGTCAGAAAATGAATGTGTTACAGGATTATTTTGATAGCTGTAACGTTCAAACTGAAGTGAACTGTATTCCGTTGCGTGAACTTACAGCGGGTTATCGTCGGCTTCCCATTCGGTCATTTCCCGATGACATACACAGCATTTAACAAGATCTGGTTCATCGGATGTTGGCATATAATACCAGCCTGCATCGGCCATCTAACAAACTTTGCAATACAAATATTACAGTTACATACATAACAGATAAGTGCACAAAAAACGAACGTAAGAACAGCGTTCGCTTACAAACGAACGTTGATTAATCCGTTCGTTTTTAGAACAAAGTTTCAGCAAGTTCGTTATTGTTCAGCTATTTTTTGGCCATGACCCTATTTTCATTCACACTGTAAAACATGATACAGCAAAGAAAACTATTGCAATTATATAATAGTTAGTTAAACAATATTTGGTATTTGCAATGTTTCATAGGACAGAGATACAATTTCACGGACGCCTGTGCAGTAATGCCGCTACCGCTTCATTTAGCGCCCCTGCACTCTGCTATTGAACTCTGCTATTGCGTTGACTTAAGAAGCGCCGTCTATTATAGCGTTTGCGTTCGCTTGAGGGAACAGAACCCTTGTCAAGTTTTAACGAACTTATATATCACGGAAGCGCGTGTTGCTTGCACGGTAAAACATTAACACAAAAATTAGACAACACACCAACATCTTAACAACAGCATAATATATATAGAATCCTCTGACACAAATCCATGTATATACGCTCCATTTTGAGCACAAAATTACATCCAGAAAACTACATATACAACAGGGAATAACCGGAACCAAAATTTACCGGAACCGGAACCAGCAACCGGAACCGTCCATTTAAACCGGATCCGGAACCGGAACCGGAACCTGGTCTTCGAAATTTATATATAGTAAAACAGATGATGGAAGAAATGAAGGTATAGTGAATTTAAAATGCATTAAAAATAACTTTTACATTAAACTTAAGGTTTTGCGATGGTATTATTGCCTTTCTGAAACTTTAAAGAGACTGATGAAGCTAATAATGTTTATTTATCGATCAAATATGTCGATTTTTGGACACCCAAAGCAAAAATGCCTTCCACTATACACCATTGCATATACTGCGTCAAATCGAATATGCTTACAAAGCTTGAAGCCTAGAATACACACTTTCGCTCTGTCTCCAGTCGCGTCCCTTTACTACACATACGTTTGTCGTATGTTCTTCTGTAGGAAACTTAAAATTATTGGTTTATATGATTCTAAGAGAAAAATATATATAAGGTAATTTTCTGATCAGTGATCAGAGACGCTGTTTAAGCTAGCGTTGGACAAACAGTGCCCGTCAGTTAGGTCATAATGATGATAACTTTCTTATCAGAATGATTTAAATGAGACACACTGTGATGCTGCTCGCACAGTTTCAATAAATACAGTTCATTGCCAAGAAAGCAGTTTCTAGCTGCGTTGCAGATAACGTTAGTTTACTTCAATTTAGACTGATTTACCAAGTTTACAAGTGCACTGGCGGGTGCTTGACGCAATTTATGTTAGCCAAGCATACCCTAAGTAGTTCTGCGAAAGCCATACTCTGTTACCGAGTTGAACTGGTTTAATTCAAACGTATCCCACAGACTTCTGGATGTGTAAAATAGCTGCTACAAGCATCGACCTGGCCTTGATTTAACAAACTCCTGCAGGTTATTATGAAAAATTCCTGCTCAAATTATGTGCCCTACTTACGTTTTACACGGCAAATTGGTTAGTTAATCTTTGCTTTTGCTTGGTTGTATTGGAGCTTGATCATTGTATAATATATATTACATATGTTTGGATTACAGGATGAAGCAAAAAACGTGGAAAATTTCAAACAAAATTTTTAAACCGGAATTCCGGTTCCGGTATGGTTTTTGCCCTTTGCCGGAACCGGAACACGATTTCCGCCGGAACCGGAACCGGAATTCCGGTTACTCCCTGATATACAAATATCAGGGAATAACCGGAACCGGACCTAGCAACCGCAACCGTTCATTTAAACCGTATCTGAACCTGGTCTTTGAAACTCATATATATAGTAAAACAGATGAAGGAAAAATGAAGATACTGTGAATTTAAAATGTATTAAAAATAAATTTTACATTAAATTTGACGTATTGCTATGATATTATTACCTCTCTGGGACTTTGAAGAGGCTGAGAAAACTAAAAAATATTTACAGATCAATAGGTCGATTGTTGGACTCCCAGCTAAAAAAATGCCTTCCACTGTAAAGGTTTGCGTAAACTACGTCAAATTGAACGTTCTTTTAACACATGGAGCGTAGAGTAGCTAATTTAGCACTGTCTTCAATAAAATCCCCTTACCAGACATAAGTTTGTTAGATGTTATTCCGTAGGAAACTTAAAATTATTGGTTTATATGGTTCTAAAAGACTAGAGACATTGTTCATAAAAAGGCTAGAGATAATGTTCAGGCTAGCGTTGGCATCTAGAGCCACTCAGTTAGATGATGATTTTTTGATCAGAATATTCAAGCTGTGATACTGCTCGTACAACTTCTATACATATACATTTATATATACATATATATATATATATAAATATCAAGTTAAACCGTTTCCTTTCTAAAATACACCGCGGATTTCTCAATGGGTAAGCTGCTACACTACAAGTATCGAGCTAGCTTTGTTTTGTTAACAAACTCCTGCCGGATGAAGATGAAAAATTCCTAATGAAATTGCGTCTTACTTACGTTTCACAATGCAATTTGGTAAGTTAATCTTTTCGTTTGTTTGCTTGAAGTGAAACCTGATCATTACGTATATGTAACGTATGTTGGACCACAGATGAGGCGAAAATATGGACAATTTTAAATGAAAATTTTTACCGGAATTCCGGTCTCGGTGTGGTTATTCCTTTTGTCGGAACCGCTACTGGAACACGATTTTCGCCGAAACCGGAAACCGAATTCCGGTTACTACCTGATATATATACTAGTGATGAGCAGGGATATGGATTACCATATCCAGATATCCGGGTAAAATTGTGCGATATATCGCATAATCCAGACATGGTAAATCATATTTTATTTACAAAAATCGCTCTTTATTTAAAGTTAAAAAGTTAATTAATGTCAGCAAAAAATTGATTGAAAAGTTGGTGGTAATCTCATTAAAGGCGTTTTTCAGGCCATTCGTTCGCAATTATAACTTTTTTCGCTTAAAAGTATTGAATTTTCAATTATCTAATTTCGATCCCATGTTGAGGCCAGAAGGCCCCATGTCACTGCCCCTGTTAAAATTTTCAGCGAATAGAGATCCAGATTATGGAGATACTTCTTAAGGATTCCGAGGTGATTGAGAGAGGAAGCACCAGGCCATAATCAACTATGTCATCGTAGCCTGGACCGCTAACCGAGAAAGCTAGTCCGGAGCTCTCTTTCTATTTAGAGTTAACGCTAATTCATTAAGATAAAGTGTAAATTTGGGATATTTTGAATATCCTGGAAATTTAGATAGGGCTGCCAGAGAGCCGCCAAAGCCAACTGAAAGCCATATGCGGTATTATCCAAAAGCCATCACTGCAAGTAAACTCTAAACAGTCGGGGCTAAATATATAATTTCTGACAAAAAGTACAAGTTTGTGGCATTTGCCGTTTGTTATTTGAACTAAGAAATGTCCAGGACAGTATGCCGCTCCACAAAGTATTATTTTAAAAATCTTTTTCCATGAATTTTGATATATCGTTAAAATTTTTATTCAGACTATGACATAACGTTGAAAGCAAAATACAACCAAAGAAGCAACTGAAGATAAACAAATGGAGTTTGTCGATCTTACCCGTTCTAGGCAACCAAACCAGCGCATCCGGAAACCTATATGCAGACCATTCTTGATGCCCTGGCAGCAATACATATATAACCAGGTAAATGAAAACTACATTCTGGAAATCGAGTTCAACGATAAAAGGCCCACGGAGTGGCCTAACAAAAAATTATGTTAGGCAAAGTTCTAGATCTCCATGAGCTGATTCCGGGTTTGTGCTTTCTGGAAACCTACGTCGCGAAATATAAGCTATCAAACACTGGAAACCGTGTTAGCAGATTCGGCAAAGGACCCGTAAAAACTACTTTGTGCGGCTTCGACCCGAAAGATGGGCTTAGAGCTCGTGGTGTTCAACTAAAGAGCACAAACGGGAAAATTTCGTCGGAATTAATCCACCGGACGAGGAGTTATGGGTTTCACCGAAAGACATGGAAATTTTGACGATTTTGGCAGTTAACACTCTCAGTTGTAGAAACTCCACTAGCTCCGTTTCAAAAAGCTATAACAATAAAAGTCAAATTTATAAATATATATAGTTAACAAATGAACCGAAAATCAAAAACATATGAGTCCCGAAAAATCGTCAGATTATAAATCCAGAAAATGCGAAATGTAGATTTATTTGGTAATAGAAATTTAAATTCGCGTGGAAATACATTTTGACTTGAGTAATACCGAATCATAAATTGATTTAGGCTGAAAACACGAGAAAAGTATGAAAATAGTTTTGAAAATGGAAGTATTTTAGGGTCGTTAGGCTTGGACGATAACCTGAAATACCTTCGTCTCGTTAACCTAAGTTAATATATACACTAAAATTGACCCAAAATATGTAGATCCAAGAGATGAAACCTCTCCTCAAAGAGTTGTAGGAAAACATATCTATAAATAGGGTATTCTCGGCATCCGCAAATCATTTGTTTATATTTTCTCGGCCAGTGACTTTTTTGCAACTGCTCGCCGGATGCAATGCCAGGATATCTGGATATCTTTACGCCGCGGATAATATCCGGATATGAAATCGTATCCGGATAACCGGATTTTTGCCCATGACTAATATATATATACACCATCCATATTATTATAACGTGTGAAATACTAAATAGATAGTACAAACAGATTGATGAGTTAAGTGTACTATCCATTTGAGTAGTTGTTCCTGATTCCGATTGAAGATAGTTGTTCTTCATCCTGATTGTACAAAATATTATAATCAGAGTTGATAGAGAATGTGAAGAAATTGTGTGAAGCGTGGCGAAAACCGCCGGAACCATTAATTATTGCTTTGGTGTACATTCAGAAATAATACAAATAGCTTGTCTTATCGCCAATATAGTGAATTCTACTTACCAAATAAGCCGAAGATCAGTCATGTTACCTGAATAATTGATGATATAAATATACCCATTTATTGTGCATTTATGGAATCACACTGTGCTTCTACATAGAGGATAAGTTATTGTACAAAATGAGACCGAGTGTTACCCAGGTAGCTTAAATAGTTAAAGAGATATCGCCATTTTCGTGATTTTGGTTCTCATGGGACTATTTAAAAACCCCTTGGACCCAAATCTCACATCCGAAGGAGCAGCATGGCAAATTATTATATTTGGTCTTATAGACGCTTACCTATTTGTCCTACAAAATGAGCCAAAATTAGCTCACATATCTACACCGGCATTCGAGATACAGTCAATAACGTGATTTTTCGGAACCATTCGGGACACGATCCGAACGCTTTCTTGGAGGAAGCTGTTGGAGTCGGGCTTTGCACCCAACTAAAGAGGACTAAATGAGCTATCACTCAAATTTATCCGTTCAGCCAAAGTTGAGTTATGCGCGTCAACCTAAAAACCCAATAACGGGCATTGTCAAATTACAATAAATTGTGATATATACTAGTAAGAATTCTTTGGTTCGCCGGTTTCACTCACTATACTCAGAATTCTGTTAATGCAAAAACCGGAATCGAAAAAAAAGTAAAACAAACCTTTTCGGGGCTGCATGAGCAATCGTTTGTAAACGGCCAATTTGCAAACGAGTTTAGCCTCTCTTTGTAAAAATGATATCTGAATGACTCCATATCAATCACAATTCGACACTGCAGGTCCACGAATTGATAATAATTTAATGTATGACGATTTGACTGGAGACAAATATCACTTCCAACATCAAAAGCTCGTCAACATCCATAATACAGCTGACAAAAATTATATAAAGACAAATATAATCCTGGAAAAAATCTTTGTATAGGTGATGCAATGATGGATATAAAAGTTTAGTGCAAATACAAGATGTACGATTTTAAAACTAGTAGCTTGTCTTATCGTCAAGAAGGTAAATTCTGACAGTTGAATATGTAATTTAGAGAGATGTACACAGCGATAAGTCGCCAAATATCAGCCACGTTGCTTGAGTAACTGAAAAGACGTACCTGATTCTTGTGAGTACATTACGCTATGTAAGTATATATCAGGGAATAACCGGAACCGGAACCAGCAACCGGAACCGTCCATTTAAACCGGATCCGGAACCTGGTCTACGAAATTTATATATAGTAAAACAGATGATGGAAGAAATGAAGGTATAGTGGATTTAAAATGCATTAGAAATAACTTTTACATTAAACTTAATGTTTTGCGATGGTATTATTGCCTTTCTGAAACTTTAAAGAGACTGAGGAAGCTAATAATGTTTATTTATCGATCAAATATGTCGATTTTTGGACACCCAGATCAAAAATGCCTTCCATTATACACCATTGCATATGCTGCGTCAAATCGAATATGCTTACAAAGCTTGAAGCGTAGAATACACACTTTCGCTCTGTCTCCAGTCGCCTCACTTTACTACACATACGTTTGTTGCATGTTCTTCTGTAGGAAACTTAAAATTATTGGTTTATATGATTCTAAGAGAAAATAATAGATAGAAGGTAATTTTATGATCAGTGGTCAGAGACACTGTTTAGGCCAGCGTTGGCCAAACAGTGCCCATCAGTTAGATCATAATGATGATAACTTTCTAAGCAGAATGCTATAAATGAGACACACTGTGATGTTGCTCGCACAGTTTCAATAAATACAGTTCATTGCCAAGAAAGCAGTTTCTAGCTGCGTTGCAGATAACGTTAGTGTACTTCAAGTTAAACTGATTTACCAAGTTTACAAGCGCACTGGCGGGTGCCTGACGCAATTTATGTTAGCCAAGCATACCCTAAGTACTTCTGCGTAAGCCATACTCTGGTACCGAGTTGGACCGGTTTAATTCAAACATATCCAACAGACTTCTGGATGTGTAAAATAGCTGCTACAAGCATCGACCTGGCTTTGATTTAACAAACTCCTGCAGGTTATTATGAAAAATTCCTGCTCAAATTATGTGCCCTACATACGTTTCAAACGGCAAATTGGTTAGTTAATCTTTTCTTTTGCTTAGTTGTATTGGAGCTTGATCATTGTATAATATGTGTGACATATGTTTGGATTACAGGATAAAACGTGGATAATTTCAAACAAAATTTTTAAACCGGAATTCCGGTTCCGGTATGGTTTTTGCCCGTTGCCGGAACCGGAACACGATTTTCGCCGGAACCGGAATTCCGGTTACTCCCTGGTATATATATAAGTGGAATGCCCTATAAAATGAGACCAAAAACATGGAGCGTTTGAGGAGATATTACCGTTAGTGTTTTTGTTGGACGCAACCTTGCATGAAAATAATGACAACAGCACAACATTTGCAATTACATAGACGACGAACTGTCTTACAATGTTAGACCAATATACCCATATAGAGCTCAAGCAGTTGTAGAGATTGCAATTTTTGTGTATCTTGGGTAATGTGGATCCATTTTGACCCAAATACTGCATGCTAGAAGAACCGCGTAATACAGTAATATACAGGCCTATTTAGCCCTACAAAATGAACCCAATTTGATTCAGGTATGTACACCGGCTGTCGAATTGCAATAAGTAATGGATATTTTGGAGATCCAACGTCACTCGGTCTGCATTATTTTGGCCCGGTTATGCGGAAGATGTTGGAACCGGGTTTCGCGCATAACTAAAAAGCACAAACAGTGATTTCAAGCTTTCAAATGAGCTACGTGCGAATCAATTCGACTAGCCAAATTTGACTTACGCGTGTCACCCTAAAAACCAATAACGGACATTGTTAAATTTCAGCACTGTCACGGCTAGTAAAGATTTTTTAGCTTCACTAGCCTTACTCACAACGCTCAGAATTCAAATATGGACGAGTTAAAGAAATGGAAATTGCTACATGAGTTCTAAATTTCTATTGATTTCAGCAACAGTTGTTTCAATCCACGGCGCATATGTGGCGATTTTACCTTTGTTGGCTAAACTAAACACTTTCTTATTACCTATCAGCTCAGCGCACCTTATGACAAACTATAAAATGTACGGACACTGTTTCTCCAACGCTAGCATAAACAATTTCTCTGACCACTGATCAGAAAATTATCTTCTATCTATTATTTTCTCTTAGAATCATATAAACCAATAGTTTCAAGTTTCCAGCAGTAGAACATGTAACAAACGTATGTGCAGTAAAGGGAGGCGACGGGAGACAGAACGAAAGTGTGTATTCTACGCTCCAAGCTTTGTAAGCACATTCAAATTGAAGCAATATACGCAATAGTGTATAGTGGAGGGCATTTTTGCTCTAGGTGTCGGCTGTAATAATTAAGATGACGGATCTCAGGAAGTAGTTTGGTAGCGAGGCGTTGCACTTTCTCAACCATTTGAATGTCACGGTTGTAGTGCGGACACCATACATTGGCTGCATACTCAACATGCGGACGAATATTGATTGATAAATAAACATTATTAGCTTCCTCAGCCCCTTTAAAGTTTCAGAAAGGCAATAATGCCATCGCAATACATTAAGTTTAATGTGAAAGCTATTTTTAATGCATTTTTAATCCACTATACCTTTATTTCTTCCTTCATCTGTTTTACTGTATATAAATTTCGAATACCAGGTTCCGGTTCCGGTTATTCCCCGTATATATGTTATAAATTTTTAAGTGTTCACAGTATTTAATTAACAAATAACGTTTTCAAATTTTGACCTAGATCTTTAAAAGTGTGAACAAGTTAATGCTTAGTGTATATAATATGTACCGATCTGGGCTGTCCATTCGCATGAGGATTTTGCCAGGGGGCATGAACTGCCCCCCAGGTTCCGAACTAGGGCGCTCAATTTTACCAGGGGGCATATTGCCAAGAGAAAAACAGTTAAAAATCGAGTCAGAAAAATTGCTAAAAAGCTTTTGATGGAGAGAAAGGTGATTTTGAAGCAAATTTTTTACAAGATTTGCGAAATTTTTATCTTCAAAACGGAATTTTAGTACAAATTTTATGCCCTTTGGACGATTGGAAACAAAAAAATTGCAAATAGGCAATGAAGCGGGGAGCCCTAAATTTTGCCACGGGGCATGAACTGAGAGGCACTTGTTTTGAACCAGGGAGAACAGAAGAATGCCGGGTCCCCCATCCCTCAAATTTGGAGAGCCCAACCATTCTATATATGGGCCTATAGGCCGTCCATATGTATAATACATATGTTTGGGCGACAGATGAAGCAAAAATGTGGAAAATTTAAAACAAAATTTACGGTATGGTTTTTGCCCTTTGCCGGAATCGCATCCCGAACACGATTTTCGCCAGAATTAGAATTGCGGTTACACTCTGCTAATTAAATAAACTAAAGCAAAATATGTAGATCAGAATAAAACAAAACAAAATCGCAAATTTGAGCTTTTAGAAATTGGTGGGATGGGGCCGTAAAAAATTAAAATTATGAGAAAACACAAATTTCTAGATTTTGGATGGGGTTTTGGTGTGTTTTTAAGGTGGTTGCATGGGTTGGGTACCGGAAAACCGCGTTGTAACCTGGAAAACCTCACGTGGAAAACCCCCAATACATAAACTTGGACTTCGTCGACCACATATCGATCTATATCTTTCTTATAAAATTGTTCATCGCGACATGTCGTTAGGTTTTAATGATTTTTCTCGTTTAACAATAACTGCACCCGAGGTCACCTACTGAAGTTATCAGTTCAGCGTTCCAATAAAAATGTACGAAAATTTTTCTTTTGCAACCGTATTGTTCAAATTCAACTTTGAACCAGACAGTAATCGCAAGAGCTCGGTAATTCGATTTCGCGAAAACTGTCCAGCAGAACCATGTTATCAAACCACGGATTTTATTTAGTTGAACAATATTTGACGTTGACGCGCTGCCCTGAAAATACTACAAGGCGACGCGGACTACAATTCAGGCAGACGTCCTGAGGCATGTAGACGAGTCTTAAAAATCCGCACGTTCGGGGCAGTGACCACAGAGTCAGGTAAGTTGTTCCAGTGATTAACAACGCGATAAGCGAATGAAAAACGAGCACAGTCGAGGCGGGGGTGCAAACGCGGCTTGAGTTTGTAAAAGTGTCCACGCAGCCTATCGTCAGTAACGAAGTCAAACCATGTAGTGATCAGAAAATCGATATTGCCATGAACAATGTTGTAAAGTAGGATTAAGTCTGTCTGAAAACGGCGTGTCTTCAGCGTTTGAAGGCCCAAGGCTTGTAGTCGAGCTTCGTATGTGAGATCACTAAGGCTAGGTATGAATTTGGTTGCGCACCTTTGAACTCGCTCTATAAGTGTGATATCTTTGGCGAAATGGGGACACCAAACACTTGAAGCGTATTCAAGTTTTGAGCGGACAAGTGATCGATACATCATGAGAAAGACAGTATTGTTCAGCGTTCAAAACGACCTTCTCATACACCAAAGCACATATTCGGATCGTCGTACAATATCGGAGCAGTGTTGCGAACACTTCAAATCAGTCGAGATTATGACGCCAAGATCTTTTTCAAACAATTTGTTGGGTATTATATCGGCACCGAGTGTATATGAATGACATGGATTGTTACGGCCGAAGTGTAGGCACGATGATTTGTGGGCGCTGAATGACATGCTCCACTCTCTGGACCAGGCAAAGAAGGTGTCTATATCATGTTGAAGGTCAATAATATGAAAGTCTGTTCGTGAAATATGCTAATGTATCATTCGGAAAATTTTCGAGTCGTGCGCAAATTTCCTGATGTGATCGCCGATATCGTTGAAATAAATCAAAAACAATATAGGTGCGAACACTGTCCCTTGAGGAACGCCGCTTCGAACTACAGTCCATAATGATCTGTGACCATTAATAGCTACTGCTTGTTGCCGGTTGTACAAAAAAGCTTCGATCCAGCGCAGTATGTTACCTTTGATTCCGAGTGACTCTAGCTTTATTAGCAATCGTCTGTGAGGTACTCTATCGAATGCTTTTGTAAGTCGAGATACGCTACATCAACACAGTCGCCATAATTGACAACTTGAATTATCCATTGCAAGTAATCTATCAGTTGAGTTGCAGTGGACCGTTTACGCATGAATCCAAATTGCGTGTTGGACAAGAAATTGTTTGTTATTAAATGTGTCATTATGTTATCTGCAACTAAGGATTTCATGACCTTCGATATGCCAGAAGTTAAACTCACGGGTCGATAATTGTCAGCAACAAAACGACTACTCTTTTTAAAAATTGGTGTTACTAACGCCTTTTCCATTCAATTGGAACCTCTCCAGACTGCATGGAATGATTGAATAATGACGACAATGCAAACGCTATTTCGTTGCGGCACTCATACAATGCTATATATTGAATACAATCTAAGCCGGGGCTGCGTGTTTTTTACTTTCAGTTTTCCCAAAATATTATCTGGTGTGAAATATACACCTGTTGTTGGTGGACATGAGCATTGCTGTATCGGAGGAAAGTTTGTTGTATCTTCATCAACAAATACTGACGCCAAGAAGTCGTTAAGCATTTGAGCACAATCGTATTCTGATGCGGTAACCGATCCAGCTTGACGTTTCAGAGGACCTACACCAGGCTTTGATTTGATACGGTGGTTTACATACGACCAAAATGATTTAGAGTCATGATTAATATTCGATGCTAATAAGTATTCGTAACGTTGGATAGCTCGATTCGCAAGTACTGTTGCTGTTTTCGCTGCAGCATGATATCTCTCTAAATCCAAATTTGGAATTCATTGCCTGTTATGCTTTATGGGAAACCCGTGGTCAACGCCAGAAATCTAAATAGCTTCAAATCGCAAATTAAAAATTGATTTTTCAACTTTTTTAAAATATTCGCAAATCTGGAATAGCTACGTCCCGTAAGGTGGGGTGAAATTGATCAATTTTTGGCTTTTCTCATGCATATATCGGCCGGAGGCTAGCTAATATGGCCACATCTATTCCTATCATGACACGTTAGGTCTTCAGTAACTGACATTAGATAGTAAACGTGCTGGGACCATAACGTGTTTTTAAAAACGCAAAGTTTGATCAAAGTCGCCCCTTACTTTGGGGTGACTTTGATCAGCCGACCAAAATGTTCTATTGATCAAAGCAACACAAATTGCGGGTGACATTGATCACTTTCATTGTTTAAAAAAAGAGTTTCAACAAATTAGCCACTAAACAAACACAACACTAACACTAACGGCGCCTTTCTACGCACAACGCTCACATAAGAAATCCATATTTTCAATATCGACATCATAGTATTTACTTGCCTCATAATCAACGCCCGAACACTGCAAATGGAATGGCTCGTTACAATTGCCACAGACAATCCTTCTATCGTCACCATCCCGCTACCACTCTACCGAGCATTCGCCACAAATCCACTCATTCTCGTCCTCCTACACAATTTCCATCTCAGCCTTGCGTTTTTTCGTCTTCGAGTCACTCTTGGGCTTCGGTAACGCAACGATACGCTTACCCGGAACAATTTTCTTTCCCCGCCCTCCTCCGGCCTTGTTAGCACCTGTTCCACAGCTGTCCTTCAGCATATTAACGACAGAGTCGCTCAATCTTTGCGATGTTTCAGGCCCACCAGGATCTTTGTTCGCTCCCGATAGCCGTTTAAGCACCTGTTGCCGATCCAATGGAACAATTCCAGTAGCACGGAAACCGCTAATGAGGTTCTCAGGTTTCAAACGATGGCAATGCCGTTGCAACAATCCAGGAAATTGTGTTTTCGGTATCGTCCCTTTTGATCGTGTTTCTTTTCGCCATGCGGTTAGAATGTCGGACCGTGCTTTCTTGAGTGGACCGTAGACTGCGACGTCTAAAGGTTGACATAGGTGTGTAGAGTTATGGGAGGGTCCCAAAAACTATGTCGTTTTCGACACACATTTGTTGATAACATCGAGGGAAAAATAAGAAGAGAGATTGTCTCCGATTAAGATCTTCTGACCCGGCTTTTCTTTGACGGCCTCGATAAAAAATTTTTGGAACCAAACTTCAAATGTTCGCGAATCGAACCACCCGCTCTTTGTGTTCTCATAAACACTCCCAACTGGTCCGCTAGCAGCCAAATTTGAATATATATTCTCTGCTTTGTAGACCACCATTGGCGGCAAAACTCTCCTTCAGCGTTGCCAGAAAACATCACACTAATTGTGTGCTTAGAGTGTTCCATTTTACGCTCCACATGTCTGGCTCCCCGTCTAACCAACACTTTCTTTGCTTTCGGATCGTCAGTGACATTAGTTTCGTCATAATTGTAACAATTCGTTGCAGGAATATTCTGAATTTTCACTTCCAGGTTGTCAAAAAACTCGCCTAATGTCTCTGCATTTAGTTCGGCTCGTTTCCGAACGTTGTCGGCTATCCTTTGGGCAATATTGTGTCTTTTGGCAAACCCTTTCAGCCAATATTTGCCGGGACAATTATTGCGAAAGCGAGCATCGGTAACTTCACGTGAGTCGAGATAAGATTTGACCAATAATTTAAGTTCAAACCCACCAATTGGAACTTTCCAGTCAGCCAACGTGTCGATATGTTTGTTCACACTCATCAGTCAATCGTATATGTCGACCTACTTTCCCGCGGTGTAAGCTCTTTACCTAAAAGAAGAAATTACTATTATGTGTTAGGTACGTATTATGTTTTCGAAACAGCTTTTTAACTTCGACCCAAGCAATCAGGTGTTTTAAGTTAAGTTGTCAGTACAGTTGACAATTGACGTCCATTTCGAATCTAAGCTTTCCACTTAAGGACACTAAACTAAAAAGCTATCAGAAACAAGCCAACGGAACTACCTGAAAACGCAGATGGGCCGCCCAGTGGGCCGGTCTTCATTTCGCTCTTGCTATTTCGATCCTGTGTCTATTTCTTTGTCAGCGAATAGGTACCTATTTGGTGCTGGCTGACACCCTCATCCACTGTATGGGAAGGAAACTAATTTGGAAATATTTGTTATGCAAACAAAATCGTAAAATTTATGTGTGGAGGTATTATTTTCACTGTTACTTAGTCTAGAATGTCTTGGTTCGGTTACTATGTCCCAACTGCAGCTATACAGAATTTGGGAAGCTAAATCAGTGTTTTGATGCAACACCATGCTGCAAAATAAAATAGAACACATAATATACATGTTGTGTTGAAATTCATATAAAAATAAATTTCTAATTTGGCCCTTACAAGTAGGACCATTTCCGGTTCCGTTTAAAATTGACGATTCCGTTTCCGGCAAATTACGGCTCCGGTTATTCTCTGCAAACAAGCTGTCATAATTCGAAACAGCTAGTAGCTTCATTTCAACTTTTATTTGCTTAAAACTGTTCTGACTTCGGGTTCGACCAGACTCGCGAGCATAAACCTCGGCCCGACCCGGCTTCCATTTTTACTGGGCAAACAGTATTTAGTAATAAATGATAAAATTTTAAATACAAAATTTTGCAAAAGCACGACGAAAACAAATGCATGAAAAAAGACAAGAACGTATTGGAATATACTCTTTCCAACTTTATTACGTAGCTAGTGTAATTTTTAATTTTAATCTTTACATCGCCATTCTTTAATCTTTAATTTACATCGCCACAACTTTAATCTTTAATCTCGCCATTTTAATAAATAACTAAATCAATAAATCAATCAACGTATCATAACAATTAACAAACGTCTGTGGCTGAACAATTTCACCAGTGTAATCAATTGCGGTATTACAAAATGGCGACTGCTCGTCGCCGTAGTCAATCTGATAATGCAAATTGTGACATTTGTAAATCAGCGGTTAATGATTCTGGCTTCAGCTGTTCACTATGCGGTGTCTGGCTACATTTCAAATGTCTTGGTATCACGGCTTCAAAAACAATTGACAACGACAACGTTTTCGTTTTCTGCAATGGCTGCAAAAAGTCCTTCAGCATCCTGAAATCTGGTGTTGACACTCAAACGGCAATCACCAAAACTCTGCAAGATCATATCAGTAGCACCGACGATAAGATCAGTAAATTAGCTGCAACAGTCAACCAAATGGCACAGAAGCTACAGCCTCCTGAACCCAAAGACCCTATCGTTCATGAACAGCAGCAGCGGTCATTTGCTGAAATCGCCGCCAAGCATGCAGTGGCAGAAGCCAAGGTCATGATTGTTGACGATGTCAAAAATATGCAAGACGAAGAGGTAAGAAGACGCAGCGCCGTCGCCATTGGGCTCCCCGAAACAATCAACGACCTTGCCGAAGTTCGCAAACTATGCCAATATCTAGACCCGTGTGCACAAGTGGTCGAAGTATTTCGCATGGGCAAACGATCCAATGATAAACCTCGTCTGCTTAAAATCCATTTCGCGTCATCTCACGCTCAACGTTCCGTTCTACAAGAGGCCAAAAATCTGAATGGCTCCAACTGGTCTGGTGTATATCTTCGACGCTCAATGAGTCATGATGAACTGAAACTGGGAGCTGCTCTGCGTAAACGTTGTGTTGACCTCAACAAGGAGGGGCCAGTATTGGCATCAAGTATATTGTCAGAGACAATGTTGTAGTGAAGTTCAACTGTCCCGTATTGGATGACGGAAAATTAGGCAAAGGTGTCCGTGATCGTGCATTTAAATTCAATGTTGAACACTTTTTGGGAAACAAGTGACTGGGGCAACAACCAGGTTAAACAATATTATTTGCAAACTTTTTAATGCTAGAAGCGTATGTAATAAGCTACCTGAGTTAATTCACCTGCAAAACGCTAGTGAATACTCGCTAATTGCCATAACTGAAACATGGCTTGAAACGTCATTTTCAGACGCTATGCTAACTGCTCCTGGCTTTTCTGTTTATAGACAAGATCGATTGGACAGGCGAGGCGGTGGTGCTGCTATTATCATAAATAACGATATTAAGCATTCAGTGGTGCCGCTCCAGCGGTGCCATGAAATAGAGCTAGTCGCACTAGACATATATGATGGCACTCCACATCGTATAATATGTGCCTACTACCCACCTGGTTGTTTACCTCAGTCAGTGGAAGAATTAACTCATATTATTGCTTCGTTATGTGATGTTAACTACTTGGTTACTCTGATGGGCGATTTTAATTTTCTTTCGATTGATTGGATTAGCAGTGCTTCTTCTTCCAATCCTGCCAGTAGGCTATTTTACGATTTTGTCGTTAGCTACGGGTTGTCTCAATTAGTTATAGAACCTACTAGAGGCAGTACTATTCTTGATCTAATACTCACTAATTCTGTAGATAGTATCCGTAACGTTGTTGTGTCACCACCTTTCTCGAACAGCGATCATAATTCGGTTCATTTTGAAATTACAAGTCAGACTAAGGAAAACAAACGTTCATATGTCCTGGATTTCAATAATATGAATCCGTCTATTTCTAGCAGGGAATAACCGGAACCGAAATTTACCGGAACCGGAACCAGTAACCGGAACCGTCCATTTAAACCGGATCCGGAACCGGAACCGGAACCTGGTCTTCGAAATTTATATATAGTAAAACAAATGATGGAAGAAATGAAGGTATAGTGGATTTAAAATGCATTAAAAATAACTTTTACATTAAACTTAATGTATTGCGATGGTATTATTGCCTTTCTGAAAC
This sequence comes from Trileptium ribeirensis, assembly GCA_030248225.1. Taxonomy (NCBI): domain Eukaryota; kingdom Metazoa; phylum Nematoda; class Enoplea; order Enoplida; family Thoracostomopsidae; genus Trileptium; species Trileptium ribeirensis. The sequence goes on along the minus strand of JASANE010030707.1, from coordinate 28,903 downwards.
TTTAAAGAGACTGAGGAAGCTAATAATGTTTATTTATCGATCAAATATGTCGGTTTTTGGACATTCAGAGCAAAAAAATGCCTTCCACTATACACCACTGCGTATACTGCGTCAAATCGAATGTGCTTACAAAGCTTGGAGCGTAGAATACACACTTTCGATCTGTCTCCAGTCGCCTTCCTTTACTACACATACGTTTGTTGCATGTTCTTCTGTAGCAAACTTAAAATTATTGGTTTATATGATTCTAAGATAAAATAATAGATAGAAGGTAATTTTCTGATCAGTGTTCAGAGACACTGTTTAGGCTAGCGTTGGACAAACAGTGCCCGTCAGTTAGATGATAATGATGATAACTTTCTAATCAGAATGCTATAGATGAGACACACAGGTGATGCTGCTCGCACAGTTTCAATAAATACAGTTCATTGCCAAGGAAGCAGTTTCTGCTTGCGTTGCAGATAACGTTACTTCAGTTTCACCTGATTTACAAAGTTTAAAGCGCACTGGCTGGTGCTTCACGCAATTTATGTTAGCCAAGCATAGGCTAAGTACTTCTGCGTAAGCCACAATCTGTTACCGAGTTGGACCGGTTTAATTCAAATGTATCCCACAGACTTCTGGATGTGTAAAATAGCTGCTACAAGCATCGACCTGGCTTTGATTTAACAAACTCCTGCAGGTAATTATGAAAAATTCCTGCTAAAATTATGTGCCCTACTTACGTTTCACACGGCAAATTGGTTAGTTAATCTTTTCTTTGGCTCGGTTGTATTGGAGTTTGATCATTGTATAATATATATTACATATGTTTGGATCACAGATGAAGCAAAAATGTGAAAAATTTCAAACAAAATTTTTAAACCGGAATTCCGGTTCCGGTATGGTTTTTGCCCTTTGCCGGAACCGCAACCGGAACAGGATTTTCGCCGGAACCGGAACCGGAATTCCGGTTACTCCCTGATTTCTAGGTATTTGCTATGTATCAATTGGTTTAATGAGTTTGATCAATGTATGAATATAGGTCAATTGTGGTCCATTTTTGTTGATAAACTTAATACTGCTATCCATTTATGTGTGCCACTGCGTGTAACTTGTTCGAAAGTAAGATACCCGAGGTATATTTCGAAGGCAATCAATCTGAAACATAAATTATGGAAAAGTCGTCATAGGCTTTTGGGTATGGAGTCTTTCAGAATTCAGTCATTAATTGTCAAAAGACTTATTTCTGATTATCATTCACGTCGCCAAAACCGTATATTGCAATCAGGCGACATGAACAGCATGTACAAATATGTTCGTAAGAACTGTCATACTAACAATGTTTCAATTAATGCATTAAGAGATAGTCAAAATGATTTGAAATTCGATGACAACGATATTGCTAACATTTTAGCTAGGCATTATAGTGATGTTTTTGTATGTGACAACAATATCACTCCATATTGTCGTCATCGTATTGATAACGATCACCGACTTCGTCAAATTACTTTAACTCTTGAAGACGTTGACAGAACATTAGCTAAACTAGATGCAAAAGTATCACACACTCCGGATGGTTTGCCTAGTTTGTTATTGAAAAGGCTGCATAAAGAATTGTCATATCCATTGTACTTTATTTTTACTTATTCATTGTGTTATAATCAAATTCCGTCGAGTTGGAAAGTAGCTCATATAATTCCTATTTTTAAAAAAGGAGATCCAACACTTGCTAAGAATTATCGTCCGATTTCTCTTACTAGCGTAGTCTGCCGTGTGTTAGAGAAGATTATACATAAACAAATGACCGAGTTTCTCAATACACATGGATTGCTTAGCTCGGCTCAACACGGCTTCGTCGTGCGGAAATCTACTTGTACTCAACTGCTGCAAGTAACTAACGATTGGAGTCGTGCTATAGATACCGGCTCTGCACTCAATGTTGTTTATATTGATTTCGCTAAGGCATTCGACTGCGTTAGTCATAAAAAGTTAATGTTGAAGATTGCAAGCTATGGAATCGATGGTAACTTGTTAACGTGGCTGTGTAATTATTTATCAGATCGCGTACAGTTGTGTAAAATTGCCTCTAGTTACTCCTCCCCACACAGCGTTATTTCTGGAGTACCTCAAGGGTCTGTCTTGGGTCCTCTGCTTTTCGTTATGTATATAAATGATATTGTCGATGTTGTACAGTATTCTCAGTTAATGTTATTTGCTGATGATCTTAAGATATATCGCATAATAAATAACCAAGCTGATGCTGATTCTTTTCAAAGAGACCTCACTGCAATTGATAATTGGGCAACCACGTGGCAACTGCGTGTTGCAGCTCATAAATGTCAAATTCTTCGTATCGGAACCAGCACCTTGGACACAAATTTTTGGTTGGGGGAATCTCAATTGATAGCCGTAAGTGAGGTCAGTGATCTAGGTGTCCTTGTCAGCGGTAGTTTGAAATCGACATCACATATACAAGTTATTTGCAAGAAAGCTTACCGGATACTCAGTATGTTGTTACGGTGTTTCCCTCTTTGTAACATTAAAACGCTGGTGTCCGCATATAAATGTTATGTTGTTCCAATTTTGGAATATTGTTCCCCAGTTTGGTCACCACACCTTGTTGGGGATATTGATAGACTCGAATCAGTCCAGCGATTATTCACGAGACGAGTGTACCATAGGTATGGTCTGGGTAATGTCAGTTATCTACAACGACTTGATTATCTGGACTTGCAACCTTTGGAATATCGAAGGTTGATTTTTGATCTCGTTATGTGCTACAAGATTGTTCATAGAGAAGTTGATCTAGATTTCAATGATTTTTTCCGATTCTCACCGGATGGGAGAACACGAGGGCACTCATTGAAGTTGTTTGTGCCCAGCACTAGGAGCAATGTACGGAAGTATTGTTTTGCTAGCAGGGTGACCCCGGTATGGAACGCCCTGCCGCAAAACATAGATGGTATGCCTGTTGTAACTGCTAGCAAAACGTGCTTATTTCGTGAAAGATTACTGAAAGTTGAATTAAGAGGTTGGTTGAAATTTTCCAGAAATCTGTTTTGAAATTAGCTAGCTAATTAAGAAAAATATCATAATTTATTATAGGGTGTTTATAAGTGGTTGTTGTCCCTTAATACCCTGAGATGGAATCTTCATTGTTATTTTGCATTGTTATTCATATATTTCTTCCACTTTATTATATATGTTACATATCTCATGTTCTGTTTGCACTGTAATTTTCTGTTTTTTTGTGAATAAAGTGGAAGTTGGAAATGGGTACTCATGAAGCTCAACTGAAGTTTCCATTTCCAACTTTCCAAAAAAAAAGAGGAACAGCACAGAACGGTTGGGCTGAGGAACCGCACCTTAACTAAATTTTTCAAAATAAAATTAGATTGATATATTTGGTAGGTACTTAATTGAAAACATTGAAATTACTTTTGTACTATTTACCTACCTTGTTGTATAGCGTTCCGTAAGGAATACCAAACCTTGTGGAAGTTTTATGTATGGTCATTCCGTTGTTGCGTACAGCATTAGCCGCATTATTCAGGTCATCTACCGTATACGCAGTTTTATAACCACGACTTCCAGACCTGCTAGTATATATAATTCCTAGGCATATTTAGAGTAGATGTAAGTGCTTTAAAAGTCTGAAACAATGCTTAGAAATTAATACAACGTTATTAAATAATAGTAAAGATAAAGAAGTAGATTCAAAGATCAAATTATCAGTCGCAATATATACGTGATATATATATAACTAGTCGGTAGTGGAACTACATTTGTGCGCGGAGCTTGGGCTGTGGCATTACGAATGTACTCAATTTTATGCTCTTCAAATAACTACATTGCAGGGAGTAACCGGAATTCCGGTTCCGGCGAAAATGGTGTTCCGGTTGCGGTTCCGGTAAAGGGCAAAAACCATACCGGAACCGGAATTCCGGTTTAAAAATTTTGTTTGAAGTTTTCCACGTTTTTTGCTTCATCCTGTAATTCAAACATGTAATATATACTATACAATGATCAAGCTTCAATACAACCAAGCAAAAGAAAAGATTAACTAACCAATTTGTCTCTGACACTGATCAGAAAATTACCTTCTATCTATTATTTTCTCTTAGAATCATATAAATCAATAATTTTAAGTTTCCTACAGAAGAACATACAACAAACGTATGTGTAGTAAAGGCAGGCGATTGGAGACAGAGCGAAAGTGTGTATTCTACGCTCCAAGCTTTGTAAGCACATTCTTTTTGACGCTGTATACGCAATGGTGTATAGTGGAAGACATTTTTTGCTCTGAATGTCCAAAACCGACATATTTGATCGATAAATAAACATTATTAGCTTCCTCAGTCTATTTAAAGTTTCAGAAAGGCAATAATACCATCGCAATACATTAAGTTTAATGTAAGTTATTTTTAATGCATTTTAAATCCACTATACCTTCATTTCTTCCATTTCCATCATCTGTTTTACTATATATAAAGTTCGAAGACCAGGTTCCGGTTCCGGATCCGGTTTAAATGGACGGTTCCGGTTGCTGGTTCCGGTAAATTTCGGTTCAGTTATTCCCTGCTACATTGCATAGGGCTTTTATTGGTAAAAATATTTTATTTGAATTCTTCGACCCAAAAACTCTATAATGGTTTGATCGAAACGATTCTATTTCAATAAATAACACAAATATTGCAAAATTCCCTATTTTAGCTGCATAAGCTTAAGTAATTAGCTAATTATCAATTAACCACTCAAAATTTTTAATCCCAAATATCAGGTGCACACTCTGACATCATAGGCTTTCAAACAAAAAAAGTTTAAAATCGGTTCAGTGGTTCTTGAGATCCGTCAGACCGAACGAACGAACTAACGAACGGACAGACATGGACCTTTTTAATAGCAGACAGAAAATACTGTGGAATAAGATTTTAAAAAAACGTGGCGTAGAATATTAAAATACTTCAATTTCGCCACAATTTAGCTAAGTCATCTGCTTTACAATACTTTATGTTTACGTTCATATAGGAATAGAACAACAACAAGAAGAAAGCAAACAAACAATACTTTAATATGAGAACAAACAAACATTTTTTTCCGTTTTCGTTCATAACAACATGGATACAAGAACACAACAACCTTAACATGTACTAGGACGTACATGGAATATCCAACTGCACTATTTCCCGTTGTGATCCCCATGAGATCCCGACCTTTACAAATCCAACTTCGACACAGGTAAATTTATTGATTTTTCTCGTCCTAACGCCCTCTTCTCAGATAGTTCTAATGTTTAGGCAAATTGAAATTGTTTTAATTGGCTCGGAGCGTTATGCTTCCTAGGTAACAACTAACAAATACTAATTTTAATACTTGCATGTACGCTTGTTTGACTTTAGATTTTCCTAGGCTTGCCCATAACACTAGCAAACTTGATGCTAAAATTGTATGCGTCTCGAATCTGTAAATTTCGCAGGCCTATTCCACATTAGAAAACTTGAGGCCAAATCAGCAGTCGCACTTTGTTTCTGCCACTTTATTTTACAAACTAAATGGGGTTGGTCTGAGTTTGTTTCTGCGAGCCCGCAAGATGAATCCCTAAAATCGAGGTTGCGACGAGGACAGGCGTCCCAGAAGTTATGCCAAGCGTAAAGCAGACCCGCCAGTCCTGGTCTACGTACTAATGGAGCTGAGTAGAGCTCTTGGCCAGTTCGTCTGATCCAGCAGCCGAAACCACCGTCCTTCTATACTGATCTTCATTGCGGCACTTAACTTCATTCACACAACATGGTTTACATGAAATATGTGTGTTCACATCGCTTTTTATAAAGATAAATTTTTAGGCAGGCTTTGCTGTATTGGGCTAAACCATTATCGATGTCTCTGTCTTAGGCCAGACCCTGTTGACATATAGGTCAGCTAAGCGCGGACTATCGGATTGCAGCTAACTATGCTTTATCGGAAAATAACGTTTACATGACATTGTACCCGCCTTTACGACACAAGATTTTAGTGTGGGGCGCACTTAACTGTTTAAGATATTTCACACCATGTTCTGTATGCACTATACAGGTGCATTTTAATACTAAACACAAGGTTTGGTAAATGTGCGATGTTGAAAAATTCCCGCTAATATTTGTGCATAACTACGACTTTACAGACCAGATTGGTTCCATTATTTTACGTATTTCTTACGAGTAACGCAACATTACACACTATCACTGTGTATAGCTGTAAAGATACTAGTTTTATTTCATGTCATGAACCAGTTTGCCTGAAATTCAGTTCTCCTGGAAGAACATCGAGAACAAACCCATCATGTACATATATACTTTCAACTGCTGGTAATTAATCTAAGCTGACAAAGATTAGAGGGCATTTCATGAAAATTCATCGACTTATTAATCGCAATCCCTTAAATTCATGCATGCTTAAGGTCTAAGTTCTCAGTTGGGGCAGTGGGTTCTTCTGGGGAAGAGTGGGCGGTGGGGTGCGGCATCGTCGGGGTGAGCAGCTGGTCGGTATTTAAGAAGTCGTCCGGGAAGGAACAAATATTCGAATATTTTGGAAATTATTGGAAATAAACATTTTCCAAATTTTTGAAAATTTCCGCCGATTTCAGACAATTTTCTCTCAATTTTTTCCTAATTTTCTCCAAGTTGAGGCTATTTGGCACATTTTTTGCTTCTTTCTTAGATTTTTGCCAATTTTTGTCTCCGCGCACCTTCGGCGGAACGCCAGGCGGTCAGCCACATCCCAGAGCAAATTGCCATCGCCCGAAGGGGAGTTCCGAGATTCAGGTGGGGAGAAATAATCTTTTGTCTCCCGTAACAGCATGTATGCTTATATTATTAATAAACCACTTATAATGCACACAATATAATTTGCGAAAATAATAGATACAAACAATCCGCATAAATCAAGGTTTAACTGTGCCCACACCATTATATTAGGTCCTTGAGCCCGATTGAGGTCATGAGGTAACTAGTTAGCCGCTAAAAACTTTTCAATGCATATTTCTTGTGAAACTAAAAATAAATTATACTCTCAAAATTTTCCAATCCATTTGATTTTCACATAACCGCTCCCAAGCTTCCTATGATTCTCTGACCTAGCAAATTAGCTAAAACTCTTTAATTTTGAATTTAGTCTTTATAGAATAATGCTTCTGTAAAATTCGCGGAACAATTGTTACACAGCTATTTTCAAGGATTTTAAAAACCTTTCCTTTCTTATTCTATGTTTATACTGGAAATTTTGTTACAGCAAAACAATATGTTTTGACGATATTTCACGCAGTAAAACTAAGATTATATAAGCAAATTGTATAAATGTACAATACGCAAATGCGCAATACACACTGTCTTGGCGTATGCCATAGCATGTTTTGCATACAGCTTCAATACACATATCAATACAGCACGTAATAATCATCAACAACACACAACACATCGAAAACAATTTTCCTTTCAATATTTAAAATAAATATATCGTCGATGTTACTACATAGCTAGTGGAGATATGTAATATCTTGTGTTTTCGTTTGACTTTGATATAGGTTGTTATATTTTGTTAATTTCAGTGGGGTTTGGTGGATATTTTTGATTATGACGACTGACGGCATTAAAATGGACGGGATTCATCATCGGAAGATTGTGTAGTCCGAGGTGTGGCCAATAGCATGCTGCTGGGAAGTACGTTGGCTCGCGTTCTTACTTTTACCGTCGGTGCTCGTGCCCTATATTTTTCGCTGCGGCGTGGTGCTGCTCTAGTCACTCGTTCCAGATATTAGTTAACAAACCCTTGGCAAGAATAGTTTATTACAAAATATGATGGAAATATTAAGGCACACAATGTTCTAGTACCCGTAGCTTGGTTCTTGACACAGTACTATAGTATGTACCCGTATAAGCTATTTTACGAAGGATTCCATCGATAACTTATGCTCCACTTTTACTTTAGCTTTCGCTACTATTCAGCCACTCGAATACTCGTATCTCAATAATCCTGATTTCTGATACCTTTGTATTTAGGCTACCTACTGTTTGATTACTCCTTTTGTGAGGTTGGCACGACTACCCCCGACGGGCTGGTAACCGTACGAGTATATGAGTACCTTAACCTGAGCTTAGATTTAAACTAGTACGTTCCATATGTAGCGGTTTATGTTGTGAGCGATCGATGTTTTGAATTAGGTTAGCTTGTAATATAATACTGCTCGTGTGAGTTGATACAACCGACTCCCGACTGCAGGGTTAATTGATTACCTCAACCTAGACATTAGATTTACGCTAATACTTGCCGGTTATGTTAACCAAGTCGCCCCGACTGGCTGACGACCTACGTTAAATACAACTGCGTGGTAGCGGTCGACTACTATTCAGTCGATCTTTTCTGAAAGACAAGTCCCCGACTGGCTGACTTATCGGACGGTTTGGTATAAGTGGTGCTCGAAACGGTAATGCGATTCCACTCCCCTTACTCGCCCAGTCTTCTGAAGAATAGCACTGCTTGCTGATCCGCCACGACTGGCTGCTGGCACAACAAGTTCACTACTAACCACAATCCCACCTTCACTCTCGCCCCGGTATTGCCTCTCGACACGTAGGGGCCGAATTTGTAAGTTATTATTATCTAATACAGTTAATACTGGATCGTCCTTATTATAATTGTCATTATAATTCGCCTAAATTTTATTTGGGAAAATAATATTAAGATAACTAATATATTTCTTTAATATGTGTGCCGCAAGCCACTATAGAAACACCAGTTCTGGCAAGATGTGCGAATGAACAACTCAAATCTGAGAGCACAAATAAAATATTCAGTCTAATAGTAGCTCTTGCGCTGTAATTCCAGAAAGGCGAGTGAAGGCGTTTCCTCAGATATGCTAGGATATTTCGAAAAGTATGAGCTTTTCTAAGCGCCGTTGTATGTCAAATAGTTACAATTCACGATACGTAATATGCTCCTCTCATACCAACACAATTCTTTGCGTATTTATAATTCTAGGCCGTAAAGCTCGTTCAGAAACCATTAAGCTTGAAACCAGATCTCTATCACACCATTAAAATACTTGGCACATATCCAACGTAGAACTTGTAACTCGCCGCAATTAAATTGGTATGATTCACAAGCACTAGCTAGGTCACCGGTTTCGATAAAATAAATTATTAAATAAAACAGATGTTATCAATTGTATAATCAACATCATTATCACGTCTCAACGACCATTTTCAGTCACAGAAAATCAAGACTGAACTGAAATAAACTAAAATTTCTTAAACATAAGTTAGCTAAGCTTAAGAAATGTTGGAAAAATATGCAAATTAGGTTGAGTTAAGATTTTAGGAAATAAAATTTTAAGAAAAGAAAATTTAAGGTGAGGATTTTAGAAACTAATAAGTAGGTGAAAAAGTGAAAAACCCGACTTTAAAGGGTTTGAACCCCAATAGCCTACTGGACCTCCGACATCGAGGTTCCCAAGGCTACAGTCAGTTGTCCACTATTCTACCGGAAGCAGTTCCGGGCCAAATCCTCCCAAAAACCCCAAAAATGTACCACAATCCAAAATTTTCAGTTTTTTGTTTATTATACCCCTCCCTCCTTTCTGCGTCTTTTTTCTTTTGTTTTCTGTTCCAGCTAATTAGCATAAATTGCATCCTAAGATGTAATTAGCTTACATATTGTTAGCTGCGTTTTTCTGTTGTTATCCAGTTTAAGTCTGGATTTTAAAGAGTGTAGCAGCTAATGACGATGTGCTTCCGTTTAATGGTTTAATATACCACTTCAGCGAAAAGATTTCTGCTACAGGTTTTGCTTATATTCGAGATAGCTTCGGGCTACAGTCACACATAAGAGAATTATGTGTTAGTTAATGTTATTTTTATTTAATTTTACGAATCGGCGACTTAGCTAGTGGATTTTAACTAGCTATAGTATACGTTGCGGTATAAACATTTTATTTTACGGTTTCTTGTCCTGATGTTACTGGAGTATAGCTGAAGTATGGTTTTGCAGGTTTTCGACTTCCAGAGTTACTAGTGTAAAGAAATACACTTCGCTTCGAGGTATACAAATAGTCGAACATGGCTATTCCACGTTCTGGATTTTTCTAGGTTTTTGGTTAAAGAACTAACCATTGTTGGCTCAGTGCTACGCATATATGTATCATTAAAAGTACTAAACCTTAACATATTTTACTAATTTTGCCTAGTGAAACCTCAGGGCTAAATATCTATTAGTACTGTTGATAGCGTATTAGCTATTTACTGGTTAGTAATATTTCATAACTTTTGTCCGAGTGTCGAGTGGGAAACATACCCGGGAGAGCAGATTAGGGGATTCTTTGGGTAGTAGCATCACTTGTTAAGCTCTGCAGCCGTCCGTGGCGGTTTAGCAAGTGGTGTTATTTTTGCGAAGACTATGTGAGTAAGAGGCGTGGAATAGATTACCTCACCAAGCTAACTTCTTCCCAAATTATTAACTCGATCAGCCGTCCTGGGATCGAGGTTCTTGAGAAATTAACTGAGCAGTAGCTTGCCACTACTACACAGTTCTTATAATAGCGTATCGCGTCAGCCGTCCAGTGACAGGTATAGAAATATAACAGCCGTGTTAGCGATTATTCTAAGGAACTTAGGCCAGGTAATTAAATAAATAACCCTGCAGCTGGTCAGCTGTCCTGGGGCCAGCTGTATGAACTCACAAGAGCTGTAATCAAAGTAATAGCTAAACTAACTCTCAATCACTATCATCGAAGTAGTCGTTCGGAGGTTGTGTATTAAATAAGGTCGGTATTTAACTTAATTCTAAGGACGTACGTTGAGGTAATCAGATACTCGCACCGTCGTCAGCAGCTCGGGGGCGAATGGTGTAAGCCTCAAAAGAGGCTTAGTAGAATTAGCGATACCTAAACCTCAAATAACAGAAAATAGATAATTATGAGCCAAGAGAACTAAATTATTGAGTGGATTCGTAAAGAAAAGAGTTAGCTGAACTTTGGACAGTCTAGAGGTGTAAAAACAAACAAAATTACTGGTGCCAAATATAGCTCAATCAATTACGATGCTAAAAGAACTGTGCCTTATTTGTACTTCAATATTCTTTAATAAATATTTCACTTACGGCTTTGGTACACAATTATCTAAAATCCGAGTGAATCTAACTACTCGAGAACGTTTCGCTAAGTCGAATTATTTCGTTATTAAAGAGAAAGGCACGCGTTAAAAGAAGGCGACCGCTTACTTCTACTATATACCGGCATACTACTGGCCACACCTCGAACCGCACATCTTTAGGTAACAAATCCCGCCCCCCCCTTAACATTCGATAGCCGTCATAAGAAATTTCCATCCAACCCTTACCCCCATTTAGAGCAAACAAAATAACAGCTACTGTCGGGGGTCCTATAGGCTAGTGGAATCCAAAACCCTTAAAATTCGGATTTTTCAAAATTTTACTTATTTGCTGGTCGGTAAAATCTTACCTTAGGTGTTCTTTTTAAAATTTTTAACCTAAACTTAACTTAATTAGAGCATATTTTTCAACATTTCCTAAGCTTAGTTAAACTACGGTTAAGGTAATTTTTGTTTTAGTATTACGTTTGAGTCTGCGACGTCGGGTGATCAATTCAACGCGTGTTTACTGTTTTAAATTTTGATATGTAATTGTGAGCTACAACCAGCAATTTGTTAGTAATTACGAAAAGGTTACATAGCTAGGGTTAGTACGTCAGCATATACGGTCGGCCTTCATGTACGCTCTGAGTTGAATTTAACCACACAAAAAGCTTATTATATATATGGTTCCGGCTTGGAGTTTAACTTATTTCTGATTATTTTTATGGCTTAGATTTATGGTTTCGCAAAGAATTGCGTTCGTAGAACCACATTATATGGAGTTGTGAATATGTGGCATAGAGATTGTGCTCAAAAAAGCTTATGCTCGGTTTTTCGGAATATAATAGCATACTTGAGCAAAGGCCTATACTAGGCTTTCCGGGACTGTTTGCGCAAGGAGTTACGCTGAACTGAATACTTTATTCTCACTCGGATTTGAGTATCGTATTCGAATATCTTGGCAGGATTTGCGCTTTAAGTAGTGGTTGTCTTCAGACACAGATAATTTATAGAATAATAATAGTTACCTTAGTAATACTACGTTTTCTAAATATAAATATTAGGATCTATAATGACAAGATATTAGAAGGTACACCTTATTAACTATAGTTGTTAATAATATCGCCCAATTAGTCTGACGTCTGCAGTTAGCAAAGGACTAAAACCCTTATTCGTGACTCCTTTTTAACTTTTCTCAACGATCATGCTGTCATTCACAAATCTCAACACAGCTTTGTCGCTCGACGATCAACTACTACTCAATTGTTAAGTATTTAAATTTTGTTACTTGTTGCGTTGACTCAAATGACTGGATAGATGTTATATATATATAAATTTAAAAAAGCCTTTGATAAGGTGAACCGTAATGCAATGCTTGTAAAGCTTCGAACATATGGCGTTGCCGAGCCACTTTTATCTTGGTTTTATAGTTATTTGAATGGCAGGCAGCAGTGTGTTTCGGTAAACGGCAGCTTTTCTGGCTGGGCCGACGTTAAGAGTGGGGTCCCCAGGGATCCATGTTAGGGCCTTTGCTCTTTGTACTTTTCGTCAATGACATCGAAGATTTTGTGTCTGGTGCGATCTTCAAATATGCTGATGATATGAAGCTAGCTAGGTGAATCGTGAAGCGTTTTCCAGACCTTCATTTCGATGCTATGCAGTCTAACTTGGACAGTTTTACGCAAAATTGCTCTGAAATTGGGCTGGTAGTCAACAGCGAAAAAATTTATGTCATACATTTCGGACGTGACAATCCACGTGTTGCATACTCACTGTCGAACGATCTTCTTTCGGTATCTTCTATGGAGAAAGACCTGGGTGTAATTGGTCATGAATCACTGAAGTTCTCCGAACACTGTTCTATGGTTTCCAGGTGCGCCCATAAAACGATTCACATCGTTCGCCGTACTATTCGTTTCTGGTCGAAACATATTTGGCTACAACTTTACAGGTCCTTAATTAGGCCACACGTGGAATATGCCGTCACTGTCTGGTCGCCTTATTTAGTGCGGGATATATCAAAAATTGAGCGAGTACAACAACATGCCACGCGCCTTCTACCGTCAATTCGCCATCTGAACTATTTCGAACGGCTTCGCTACCTCGGTCTGCAGACTTTATCTACTCGTCGCCTCCGTAGCGACCTTATTTTGCTTTATAAAATTGTTAATAACGATGTTGAAGTACCACTGTCTTCATACTTCACTAAGGGTTTCGAAGTCACACGTGAACACGATTTAAAGCTACAGACATTGGACACTCTGCGTCTTGACATACGTAAACTCTTTTTTCACATCGGATCGTTAGAGTTTGGAATAGCCTCCCCGCGGAAGTGGTGTGTGCCCCATCACTGTCGCCGTTCAAGCAGCGCCAACATGCCTCAAACATATTGCCTCCCTAATTGTTACGTTTGTTCATTTTCAATTTTCACAGGCCTTACCATGCGCAAGGCGACAAACATAATATAACCGACATTTTGTAGCCTTAAATCTAAGGCTTTAGTTGAGGTACGTAATCAATTAACCTTGCACTTCGGGGGTCAGTTGTATGAACTCACAAGAGCTTAGCAACGTAACAACTCTACTAAATATAACGAGTGATCGCTCAAGCCGAAATTAATAAGGATTCCAATAAATATGGACTGTATTAGCGTAAAGCTAACTACCTAGGTTCAGATACTTACGTAAACGTGCGTCGTCAGCCATTCGGGAATCTGTCGTACAAACCTCATAAGAGGCGTAGTAGAATAGTATCAAACCTAACAAGGGCCGAGTTAGCGAGAAATAATTGTGCAGGTGAAAGTAACCGGAGTAAAGGTGTGATCTAGAACTGGTGCTGTTAAAACCAAAAATTATGGGTATAAATTGGTGGACTATCGTTGCTGAAATAGTCAATTACTGTGTCACAGCCGACGGGTATTAATAGCTCAGTTGTGCCTTAATCTTTTATCCGGTGTTGTAATAAAAATTGTTCACGTCGCGTGTGGTGTTGAAGTATTTTAACTGGAGTGATCGAGCCGAGCAAGAAGCAAGCCACAACGCAAAATATAGGGCACGAATACACGCAAATAAGGACGCGCGCCATATTTCAAACGTCGCACCGTCACACTACTGGCTGCAGCTCGGACCACGCAATTTTCGGTGACGAATCCCGCCTCCATTTAATTACCGACAGCCGTCATAATAAAATCCCTTACCAACCCCTACCCCCACTAAAACGACGCAAAATAATAGTTACCTAAGGATCCTTGGGCCCTCAAATCACCTACAAACCCTATTTCCTCCTTTCGGACAAAAAATTTTAGTTTCGCAGATTTTTAGTTAATATTCGCCACCTACCCTCTTATGTTCGGTATTTTCATCCTAGATTTCACTTGTTTTGGGTTAATTTGCATAAAATGCTTTTATTTCTATTATTAGCTAACGCGTTGTTAGTTTAGGTTTGATTTTTGTTGCTAAATTGATATTGTCGAACGTACATTTCGGGTTTAATTATTAATTTTTAGTTTAATAAGCTAAATAAGCTACATATATAGTTACCAGTGATGCCGGGGGTTCCCAGGCTACACACAGGGTTTCCGCGTCCAAACCCACCCAAATATCCTAAAAATAACCCAACATCCCATTCAAAACCAAAAAATCGGGTTTTTATTTAATATATGGTCCTAGTCACAATATCCTCCTAAAACCCACAATTTGTTGAATTTGTTTTAACTTAATTTGCATATTTTGCGTCAAAAGCGTTTGTTAGCTAATATGGGGTTAGTTCGTTGAGATGGTGGTTTTGTAGTAGCGTTTGGTCGGAATCGGCAGCCTCGCAGTGTATATGTACTGAGTGTCATTAGTTTTGTTTCAAACGACTTCGGCTACTACATTTATGTAGTAGCCATTTTTGTTTTGTGTCAGCGTTCTTGTTTATTCCGGCAATAGGTGTAAAATGGTGCGTGTAGTTTTACAGTTTTTTAGCGAGTTTTCGGTACTTTATTGCTTGTTAGTCAGCGTGGAAGCTATAGGCACAGAACTGCGTATCATTCGAGAGTATAGGAGGATTGCGCTTTTTATTTTGAGACTTGGTGATCTGTGGTTAAAGAACGGCGTATCAACGGTGCCTAGGACGTCACACATAGGTATAATAATTTACAACTAAGTATTAACTTTAGTAATAAAAAATATGGCTCGGGCTTAAAACAACTAAGCCGTAAGGTGGTATAGGTTCACATAAACTAATAGTTATCGCGATCTTCGCGCCACTCGGGTGCGATCGTTCTAATATAACTATTAGTGCTAAACCTAGGGGAGAGGCTAAGGTATCTATATAACCTTATAAGTTTGTAGTGCACGCCATTTGGGAGTACTGCCTAAATCTAAGAGAAAGGTTAAGCTATTGAGATAAATCGCGGGAGCACGTCATTTGGGTGTAACCGTGCGAACCTCATAAGAGGAACAGATAAGGAACTGCTAGTGATAAATCTAAAGCCTAGGTTAAGGTAACTATATAATAGCGCAGTTGCATGCCATTCGGGTGTGATTGTGTCAACATCACAAGAGGGCCACATAAGGAACTAGTAGCGATAAATCTAAGGCCGAAGATAAGGTACTATTTCATCGCGCAGTTGTATGCCACTCGGGTATGATTGTATCAACCTCACAAGAGAATTATTGGCAGAGATAACCTACTTCTAATGTTAATAAGACACAGAACGATTAACAGTTGAAGTGTGGTGTTCAAATAGTTCAGGCCTAGGGAGAAAAGTCACCGGTGGACAAAAGTAGCCACAGTCCAACAAGAATTGCGCTAGAGATTAGGAGTGACTCGTGTTCCTTATTATTGTAATCATCTTAGTAATAAACGTTTTAACTCCGTTTATGGTGTTCCAGTTTTTGGATCCGGAGTGTTCATATTTGGTAATTCGAGCGCCTAATAGAGTTCACGCCGCCACGCTATGGAAATTCATAAGCAAAGAAACGCGAGCCATCCGCGCGGACCACTTCGTTCGTCACCGCCATTTTACTGGCCATACCTCGAACTCCACGATTTTCGGTGACGAATCCCATCCTCTGTTTAATTCCGATAGCCGTCATAAAAATAACCCTCCAACCCTACACCCATCAAAGCCTAAAATATAACAAGTGGAGGAGTTTTATTTGACTCGTGACACGTGGGCTCGACATTGGTCGGTTTTTCATCTACTGTACGGCGGCATGTTGTTTTTTGTTGATTATCTTGCATCTTCTCCGCATCATCACCCGCCATGATTTTCGCCGCTATTTTTTTGCCATCCGAATTGTTCGTTTGTGGAACTCACTTCCAGATACGGTTGTGAATGCTCCGTCACAGTCATCGTTCAAATCCAGGCTCCACTT
This sequence comes from Trileptium ribeirensis, assembly GCA_030248225.1. Lineage (NCBI taxonomy): Eukaryota > Metazoa > Nematoda > Enoplea > Enoplida > Thoracostomopsidae > Trileptium > Trileptium ribeirensis. The sequence goes on along the minus strand of JASANE010030707.1, from coordinate 12,438 downwards.
TGCAAATGTTCTTCCTGACTAATATGCTATTTTTGTTTTTATGCTCAATCCGGCCTCGCACCTATGCGAGGCTTCGCTGCCCTCCTATGGTGGAAGCATCAACGTCAAAATTCCGATCCCACCGTGCCATATGGAGGGAAGAATGGTACGTTCAGTTTCTGGTACCAGAATGAATCAGAATCATGGATAAGAGTATTGCTCATAAAGAACTGTTCTAGTTTCCGTGGTTTTGAGTTCAGGATCCTGCTTTTATGAATTTCTACTGTATGACTGCAGCTTGAGGTGTAAAGAATCTACAATAGTTTTACAAATAAGTAAATAAATTCCATATACTACCTTCTATATAGTTAGTAATGTTGTTTCCCAAATAAAGGCTAGGTTTTCGGACTTATAATCTTGTATAGTTTGATAGTAGCACATAAACTATAAGTATAGTATATAATATAAAACATCGGCCGTGAGTCGAGTGAGATAACAGGGGCGGTGTACGTTCGTCACCACCCAGTTCTTAATTATAACGCAGTACGTATTCCTATCGGGTGTAACTGATTTAAATAAGAACCAGTACTAGTATGGTGTTATACCAGGTCAAGAATTCTACCGGGGCCGAGGCTAGCCTACCGGGACCGGGGCTAGCCGAAAAGTACTATGTGTTCGATTTTCCAGCGCATATAGAGCATAGGTATACCACATATACATACTTTACAATTTCAAATACTGATCAGATTTAGAAAAGTACAGTGATTTTTATAATTATAAACAGGGTTGTTAAATTTCGGCTCCGACTAACCGGATATTTTGCTGACCCTTAACGCTGATATTGTTGCAGTTGAAGAGATAATGGATGTGTAATCGAATTGGGTAAACGAATTTCACTGCCACCATTATGCATTATAGTTCAAGTCCAAACCATATGACGCGGAATAAAACATCACTGATCAAAAATATTTTTGTCAAAAGAAAAACCATATCCAAATGTCCGTGTACGTAATAATATCAAAGTATCAAAAAACTCAACACAAATCGTTTTAACATTTTAGTTTTTTAGCTTAATAAACTGCACGTTGTTAGCTAAAGGTTACAGTTTCAAGAAGGTGATGTGGCTTTGCACTGCCCTAGTTATATGTTCAGCTAAGACTCAAGATTGTTTATCTGTTCTACTAATTTGGTACCAAATATTTTTCTGAAACAGTAGCCCGGCAACTAAATTTTACCTAAACCCTGGCTAAGCCTTGGTACATCTCTACTAGCGTAAATCTAGGGTATAGGTCTGGGCTCTCTATTCGCTGAAAATTTTGCCATGGGGCATGAACCAGGGGGAACCGAAAAATGCCAGGGGGCCCAACCAAGGGTGTTGCCAGGGGGTTGCGGGGGTCGCGACCTGTGGCGACGTATCGAATAATGGACTTGCCAACTAGTAAATTCGAATTATTTACTTGTATTGGCGGTCCCGCGTTGTCGCCGAGGTTGTTTGATCCGCTTCCTGATATCTTCTCCAATTATGTTTACGTCCAAACAATGAATCCAGGCATACGTTTCTTGTGATCGCCACGAAAGTACCGTTCGACCGGAGGAATGTGTGTCGGTGAGAATTCTGGGGACTGTACTGTTCGTCAATCGGTACGATGATGATCGAGAGTCGTGCACACAGATCGCCAGTGAGCAAACTTTGATTGTAGTCAGTTACTGTTATAATAAATCAGCAGCTGATAAACGGTACAAATCGAATACAGTGAAGTAATTGTGTCGTCGTTTCGTTGATATGAGTCAAAGCAGGAATAATACTTATCTGAATGCAATTGGGTTAAAACCACAGAAACTGTCCTCCTCGCATTGGGGCGAATACGACAGTTTCGGTGGTTTTAACCCGAACGAAGTGACGGTGCTCTATGCAGTGCTATAATGAATCGTTGATGTAGCCGAAGGTAATTAAATTCGATGCTGCCATTTCTGATGTAACCAGCGCCTTGGAGGCTCGCGATGAATGTTTCGATTGTTTGCATCATACTGTCCGTCTTCATCTTCATTCGATCTGAAATACAGAAGACCGCGGCAGCACCAGAAGCACAATAAAGCAATCATCTTCGCTGGGGTCGATAATTTGCGGTTCTCCGCGACACGACCCCCCCCCCCTTTGGTTCAACCCCAAACAAAATTTTTTTGAGTAATTCCGATTGAAAATCAAGTCGAAAATTGTCCCAAAACTAGCCTCTCTCGCACTAGAAAACAATTACTTTCAACCTTATTTTTGACCAAACTTCACATTTTTGTATTAAAATTAGCTATTTTCGCAACAGTTGCATTTTTTAGTTGTTTATGGCGTACTTAAAATACCAATTTTCGAAACCGCTTTCACATTCCTGAGCGCGACAACCTGTTTCTGAGCGCGACCCCCCTTTCTGAGCGCGACCCCCTCCCCCCCCGAACCCCCCATTTAGGTACCCACTATGGGCCGCGACTCCCCCCCTTTCAAAATTCCTAGCTAGGCTCTTGGGCCTAACCACCCCCCAAATTTTATTCCCATCGTGTGTAGCTGTATTGACCTCATAAGAGAAGAGTATTAAAGTAGGTAGCAGATAACCTAACTCTTAAATGTTAATAGAAGAAACCAAAATGCCAGTAGCGTGCAGTAGCCTGGTACGTTTATTAGAACAGTTCATAACAGAACAAAACAATCTGCAGTAATTTCATACTCCAGTGCAAAAAATATGTTTTGTTAGGTCAGGGGTTGGCGAACCCCTTAATTGTCTTATCGGTATTTTAAATAAAATTTCATTTACATTTCGTAGATACTCTTCATTTTGCAACTATACTTCGCCAAAATTGCACTCACAACAAATTCGTTTTCATTATTTTAGCGACTGCATGAAAATTAAGGTTTGTCGTAAAGGGTTCAGACTTTTGCTTGTTTTTGGTATTTTAGTAAGTGAAATAATTTTCTAAAGGTGTTCAGTATCATACGTGTTCTCAATATTTTAGTGATATATATGTAATAAAGGACGTTGTTGTGACTAAAGGTGCTTTTTCAGCTTATAACAAACTTATATATAGAAATTGAACAAACAAATATGTATATGTAGATATGTTTGAAAGATACTTTAATACAGTAGCTTCCCGTTAAGTGAATTTTTCCAAGTTGTTTCAAAAACTGTGACCCTTCACCCCGTTGGGGCCCGTTTTAATAGGAAGACGTGGCTGACGGGTTTAGTATATAATGAAAGGGCACAAGTAGACTTAGTTTGTGAGCAAATAAAATATTAAAATTTTATGTGCGCAAATAAAATATTATTAAAATTGTATAAAATAATAATTATGAAGATCCATGCATTCGTGATGAGTAATACTCTCCACACACGGATAAAAAACTACGTTTTTTACCGCTATCAAAGCTACAGGAGGAAATTGCGCTCGCTTCTCAATAACTATATATATATCTCTAAACAATCCCACAATAACTAGACAGCGAGGTTATATCTCGTGATTTTAAGGACAGACTAGCCAGTCTTGCCTGTTTAATTGTATATAGTGTACATTATAGTTGTATTATGTAGTATATATTTATAAATTTCGTTAAACTCGGATGTACGAAATATTGCATTAAATAGAAATGTCACCGCACAGAGGTCGGTATTCGCTGCCCAAACGGTACGAACGTATTTATTGCTAGATATTTGAGTTTCAGATATGGGAATAATTAATGCTCACAACTGGTCGTACATGCGACGTAGTATTAGTTTTATTCTGTCGGATTCAATATTTTTTCGTTATTTTTGTTATTATGATAAATTCTGTCGGAATTTGAATGGATTCAAAGTATAAGCTTATTTTCGGAGACGAGTAACGCTGTATGTAAGGTAGTTAGATTCGTGTGATTGTTATGGTCACCTTCATCCTGCTCACGACTGAATAATTATTCTACTTGAGAAACAGGGTTGAATCGTTTTCATAAGCGATTCCGGTTCCAGTCATGCTGATTGGAGGATGATTCAGCCTTGGAGATACAAGGCCAAATGAGTGATGAAATAAACCAATAACAATCAATTAGAGAAGAAGAACATTACTGGCGTGCAAGCGCTGCTTGAACGATGACAAACTTATACTGACCTTATACTGACCTTCTTCCCATGGTCATCGTTGTAGTTTGTTTTTTGACATCATTGTTGAGTGACACCATGGGAGAATCGACGGAACCAACCCTGTTGATTCCCGCTATGTTTGTCCTGAAAACATATTTCGGCGCAGCAGCACAAACCCCTATTGCAGAACACCAGATCGGTGGAGTCGTGACTTGAATGACTGAACAGTGTCCGCAGAAACTACCCACTCAGGAAGGTTATTCCAAAACGTAATATGGCGGTTTGTAAAGCTATATCGCCTGCAGTCAATGCGTGGAGGGTTTTTTGGACGTGAAACTTGGTACACTGGTAACTTGGTAACTTGGTACGTGAACCACATTAGAGGCAAGAGCGTTCCACACCCGTGACTAAAGAAAGGTCGGGCAGTTCCAAACGAAGTATATCAACAGTTTCTAATTTAGATCCCGTCCTCGGGTTACGCGATATCCATGGTTGAAAAAATTTTTTACAGCTTCAGGTCAACACTACCATGGAACATTGTGTGCACCAGCATTAAGACGTTGCGAAAACGTTGGACATCAAGGACTGTATGATGTAGAATTTTAATCGATCGTGGTAGTGCCAGGCCGGTATCAGCTTCGCAGCAATCCTCTGAACTCTTTGGATTGTAGTAACATCTTTGTCCAGACACGGATTCCAAACATTTATATACGGCATATTCTGCATTCTACCAAGACAACGATAGAAATTCAACCAGTCCTTTTTCGTCCATCACTGAATAATTGTGTGCTGGAGAATGTGAATAACGTGGAACAATCTTTCCACAACTAGACAGCAGCGCTCAGCGAACTTAAGGCTACTACAAAACTAAAGGCTAATATTGAAAACAATTTGCTTATTTTAATAAGTTTTTAGGTGCACATGGAATTTTAGATAAATTATTGAAGATTTTAGTAGTTACAAAGACAGTGCAGGAAGAGCAAAACGTTGCCAGAGGTAATTAAACAACGAAGGACCCATTAAGTGCAACTGAAAATTTCAAAACATTTAGGTGCCGCACCTCAGTTTTCAGACTACAGTATGTATTGTATATATAGTTTTATAAACGTGCCTGTGTTACCATTATTGCTATTTAGTATTTAGGTGCGCTACAAATGCTAAATTCACTTTGCAGCGTACGTCTGTTGAAGATGAAAATTTCTCTCGGTCAAAATAAAAAGTGAAGGGTCATGATAATCATTAGGCTCAGCGGTTGGAATTGAGGGACCAGTCTCCTACAGAGAAATCTAGTGTTATGTGTCACGACAATTCCGTTCTATTACTCTAATTAATGTTTTCCAGATGGTGTGATTATTCCTGTATGGGTGACGTTATCCCAGGCACCAAATTTATAGCTTTCAAAGTACCATTGTCTTCGGTAAGCCTTATATACTTTTATTTTCTAGATACCAGTTGTGTAATATTTTTTCATTCTATTTGTTGTGTTCTTGTTTCGTTACGTTGTTTCGCATTTTAATCTTTTATTACACTCTTCGCTACTACCACGATCTTTAGAGCATAATACGTCAAAGAACATGCAATATTATTTGTTGCTGGAACCCGGCCATATTTTTTTTGTGTCGTTTGGCAATACTTTCACATAGGTCATCTAGCAAAATCAGTGTAGGGCTGTGATCAGCACTATGTGTTTTTGATTATGCACGCAAAGGTGTTCTGCTTAAATCGTAAAAAATCTTTCATTGAACTATGATTATTGGTTTTATATACATATATTATGTAACGTAGTGGAGATTGTGTGTTGCAGGGGTGAACACATTTAAATTCCGTCTCTGGGTGTGTGATCGGTCATAACTGGGTAACAACTTATCCGATTTTCATGATCTTGGGTTCATTCGAACCAGCATAGTCTAGTTACCATGCCGAGCGTTTTTTGACTTGAAGTCTGGTTCCGGGGTCAGAGGTCAAAATAAGGGTTTTTACCCCATTTTAGTACCCTTCACGGAAGCAAGGTTATTTTATCTTAACTTTCGAATTTTTTTCTGCTTGGTTTTATTTCATAGTAAAATGATAAAAGTGTGATGCCTCTATTTTGTTTTTCGATCAAGGCTCCGGTTCTGGAGTTATGGGGTTTGACGTTTGAGGTATGGCACTCTCGTGGTTTTTCGACTCAAAATTCGAAAATTTGTTCTGACGTATTGGGCAGCTGAAAAGTTTCACTTGCGGGCTTTCGGGCATGGGAAACTCATCGCCCGTGTTGATTTTGCTCTCCGACCCATGACCACTGGGGTATGACGCCGCGGTGGTTCCTTGACTTAAAATTCCTAATTTTATTGCGACGCCCTGAATAAATAGCTAGCTTGCACGTGGGGGTTTTCGGGCATGGCAAACTTATTGCCGGTGTTAGTAAAGTTCTAAATTGTGCAGACTAGTTTCGTATGACACGCACTTGATGATTTTCCAATGTTTTAGTACACGGTAAACTATCATTATATTTGGTTGTCCAACAACGTTATAAATTTTGTTTGCAGTATTGTTAAGCACACTGTTGATACTGGTGTTAATATCTTCTACGGCCGTTTAACGCAGAAATTCTTGTTGGCGTTGACCAAGTTAAATCGAATTGCACGACATTCGTGCAGAACTCTAGCAAGCAACTGGACAATATTTTGTCTTCTGTGTCTTGCGTACCCGATCACTGCTTGATTTATGTATTCTTTTAGATTAGACACATAATAAAATCTGTTTGTCCACTTAGATATTTGTGCTTACACTACTCCGTCGATATTATATCGAAATTGTCACAATAGCGCCACGAATTGTATTCTCGGTGATTTTGGCATTTTTTCGTTCACCGATATTTTATGTTATAACTTTTTTGGATCAGAATCTTCCAACCTAGAGCCATAGCTTTGCAATATACATAATGGTTTAGAGCAACATTTTTAGTGATAAGCGAAAGTTCAAAATACCACAACATAGCTAAATTTTCAAAATCTTGACTAAGTAAGTTTCTTGCTAGCTAGGACTGATGAGTTGATCAAGCTATATATGTAGCCGATTAAACATGATGGTTTGATTTCATTTTTAGGCTTTGGGTTGTCATAACAGAATTTGCCTATGTAGGAAGCTAAAAGTATTAACCTTGGTGTTTTTCAATTCAGTTGTCTGTATATGGGTAAAATTAAATTTTGGGTGACTGCATATGATTAAAACAGCTGTAATTACATGGTATATGCCTAAAATGGCAAACAGCACAGACCTTCAATATCAAAAAATCTTAACTGAAACTCTTATTTTTGTGAAAAACTATGATCTATGAATTAGAAAGTTTTCTACTATCAGTTATTGAAGGATAATATAATGGATGGACAACATTGATATGCCCTGGGGATACCTGTGACGTCCCCTTAAAATATTCTTGACGTATTATAGATTTTGAAGCCTGCTTAGGAGCGTCAGTCTGAACTTCGGAATTGTCAGACGTTTTATACTCAAACTTTCCGAAAATGCAATACTTCATTTTTCATAACTTATCTATGTTTTGCCATATTATACTTAGGAAATATTTATAATATAACATTATATAGTAATGCTTTGTCAACTTATAAATTTAGCAGACGTTTTATAACATTATTTACTATTTTAGGGATTTGGTCGAAAGTAAGTTGTTTGAGTTTTCTTGCTTTTATACAACTAAGTGTCGCTTTGCAGTTACAAGTAGACTCAGTTGTTTTCGCACAGAGACTATTTTATATTTTCGGAAAGCTTCGTTCTTTCGCGGGATTATCGCTTGTTCTACAGTAAACTAAAATCTATATACAGAAATAGAATTTAAAAGAATAAACCTATAACATCATTGGCCCAAACTTGCAACAGTAAGCAGAAGGTTTAGATGGGACCTGAAGTAAAGAGGACAGTGGCGCAAAGGTAATTTTCAAGGATCGGAGAGTTTTTGTGTTGTACTTGTAAAGTTATTTTTTATTTTAATTGCGCTGCTTCGTCTTGCTTTAGTCGTTTGGTTAATGAGCACAGCTTTTATATAACGTTACACAGCTCTTATAATGCACGTACCCAGTTATATATAGTTTAGCATTGAAACTTGCTTGCTCTCTCCATTCGCTGAAAATTTAGCAAGGCTTCTCAGGGGTTTATAACCAGGAGGAGGCGAATTTTGCCAGGGGCGCCCAGCGGTTTAATTTTTAAATTTCAATGTTTCCGAGAAATGGTGAACCAGATAATAGGCGTCATAGGCGCTGTTTATGATAGAGCGTGAAAGCGAATTTTAGATAAAATTTAACGTAATTTATGCATTTTTTAGCTTCACAGTAGAATTTGGTAAAAAATTTGTAAAGTTTTAGTGCTGGCTGGGTGTGTTTTTACCGAAGGAAGCAAAAAAATTTTGTCAGGACGTACGATCCGGGGACATCTGTTTTGAATCAGGGTAACCGAAAAATGCCAGGCTTCACACAATTTGGTAGTTATTGTATTACTCAACGCTTCAGCTTAGGTACACTAAAGTAAATTATAAAGCGGTGAGTTTGTTATGTACGATTGAGTTAAGGAAATTTATTCTTATAGTAGTTCAGATGTACTTACACGAAATTGATTGGTCAAGTAGTTCAAATGTCGTTTTGCTTAGACAAAATTTATTGTTCAAGTATATAGTTCAGATGTTGTGCTTACATGAAATTTATCGGTCATGTAGTTTAGATGTTTTACTTTCACGAAATATATTTTCCAAGTAGTTTAGATGTTGTGCTTACATAAAATTTATTATTCAAATTGTTCAGATGTTTTTCATTGTAATTACACCAAATAAAATTTTAGACAAAATAGTGTTGTATTTTTCAAGTTATAACTAATGACAATAAATATACGTGACTAAAATAATTGAGGTATTGTTGCTATAATTTATATCAGTGTAATGATGTTAATGTAATTCTGAGTTTTAGTTTATAGATAGGTATTTTCCAGTAGTCCAAGAGATTCAAAATATGCTGTCAGCCATATCTCCATAATGACTCAGATATTCTGGTAATGTTAGCTCAATTTGTAGACCAATATTGAAACACTATACAGCTGCTTAATATAATACGTTACTATGGCTAACTATGCTCTAGGTTTGGGTATGCGTAGGTTTTACAATAGCCCCCAAGAAATCCGAAATGCGCTAAAACAGTCGTATGTACACAGCTGTTTTAAACAATATGCATGAGACTGGACTATTTGTACTGCGAACTAAACGCACTCTAGCTGCTCGGCTTAGTGTTGCTACAACGATTGGTTAAATTTTTAACTGAACATTATTTGGCTAAGAGTCGTCTGTATGGGGTTTTATGTGAACTATGCTGTGTGAAACAACGGTATTAAATTGCAATATATACGGATACTCTCAGTTTAAAAACTTTTGGCCAGGACATGTCTGTACCACTTGCTACAACAAAGGACATATATATTGTGGATATTTGAGCATAGTTGTGTTAGTTATTGCCAAACAACAGCCAAAACTGTCAGCTCATTTCATTAGGGTCTGTAATGCAACCACTACTCAGGATCCGGGTAAGATCAAGGGAAACCTATATCTTTATGCATGAGGAACCTTGATACTTCCCAAATAAAGATTTGCAAATTTGCATATATGTTATTGGCTATAATTGTTTGGTCTGTATATGTTGTGTGTTCGCCATTTTATAGTTTTGAACCTCAAGATGTGGTTCGAATGATTCGGTCAAAGAATTTGTTTTTGGGAATCGTTATTGATTTAACGTTCACCGAGCGTTATTATTCGGGCAGAGTAAGTTCTAGGCATTACTAGTTATGATGTAAAGTGGCAAAATTACCTGTTCACTGCAAGTATACTAACGTCTGTGATATCCTCTTATTTTATAGAACTTTGTCACTCGCTTTAATCTGTAATTGTCGTACTACTAAGACTTCATGATGAACCCATGCTAAAGAATGTGACACTCATGCCACACTACGTCATAAACGCAGTGGGGTGACGCGACATTCTATTTTTCACTTATCTGACCCTCCTTTTTAGGTATATACTACAGGTTTCGCACTTTTGTTCTGCCAATTCTACTTCCCCCAACTTTTGTCATCTGTTTGAAACTTTCGTTCTGTTTGCCAACATTTATTTCAAATTCGAACAAAAAATTAATTTATGTTTTAGTCGAATTTTTGAACAAAAGTTGGAGGACCAAAATGAAAAACTACGCCCTCCCGAAAAGTGAATAAATGACGGAAAATGGATTGTTTAATTCCACAGTGTATATAACGTACTGTGAAATGAGCGTTTACTGTTCTTTAACTTTTGGGACTGCTTTCTCGAAACCCAGCGCATTTTTTTAGTATTTTTCAGTTTTCATGTCATGGTCTTCGACAGTAAATATTTTTATTTGAGATTTTCAGGATTATTGATCTGTATGATGGACTTCTGTTAATTGTTGTGCATTTTCCCACTGTCCCTATTTTTCCTCATAATGTTCTGCATAGCTTCGCAATTGCGGTTAAAACTACTAAAATTCGGCTGCGGGGGAGTGTTAATTATGGATACTGACTATGGGCACGTATTACAATATATATTACGTTGTTCCCGTCTTATTGGTTTAAAAACATGGCTGATGTCGTAGGACATTACAAGACTATGATAGCTAATAGGTTTGCCCGTGAACTCATATGGGCCTCATCTATGCAACGCACCCACGGGGCATGGTAGGCCCTCTTTAAAGGGTACTCCAACATTTTTGCGACCCAGGAATATACTCTTTCAGCTATATCTCAAAACACAAGCTTCGTATCAAAATATCGTGCACATTTTTATGTTCGTTTGGACAAATTTAGTTGAGCAACACTTTTGTCAAACTTGTAGATAAAGTGATAGCGCAAATGGACTCCCAAAAGAACCCATTTTAATCCGTTATTTATCACGTTTTTTAAGATAATTGGTAATAAGTATTAATATGGTCATTATAAAATTTTTCGAGATTACTGAAAAACGAGACGATTGGTTGGAATGTAATAATGCTTTTATTTCATGAGACCGCCCTGCCAAAACCATCCATAGTTTCATAATTTTCAATCTAATGCAGCATTAGAAACTGCTAGTCTTTTTATGCTAGCAAAATTTTTTTATATTTAATCACATAATGTACATTTAAGTATATTTTGTTTTACATAATGACTAGATGAAAACTGGCCGCCACATTATAGGGGGATGTTTGGGTAATTCCCGACACTCGGTCATGCCTCCACTCCAATCACCAAAATCCCGCCACGACGCCTAATAATACCATCAGTGCTGAAAATGACTATATCTAGCCAAAAAAGAATCAAAATATGTCAAAAACCTACGCAAAAATTGAAATTTCGTCTCCACCGCTGGAGATTTTCTCCAAAAATGAACATGGGACGCCCGTAGAGATGCCCTACATTTTACAGCGAGCGGAAAGGCAAACTATACAGCCACGAGTAGCAGTATATCAGTGTTGGGTACATTCGGATATGGAACTATAGAAGCACCGTGTTACTGTTCCACAATATATTTGTGAATTTTGATACACTTTTTTCTTTATCATTTGGGTTATAATGCGAACGAAACGAACATATTGGACGCGGCTTTATGCACTGTGTGCGGTTACGCCATACAGTGTGCCCGTTCGAGTCGCTTGGTCGGCTTGACTAATGATATGATAAGTGTTGATAATATGATAAAATGTTACTATTGAAGGCGTAACCGACTGAAACCCCCGCCCTTGCGGAAACATGGGAGATCCTCTTTTTCACTGAAACTATAGTCGCTTTTGAGCGAATAAAAATGTTACGTAAACGGGTAATTGTAGAAACCTGTGATTTTATGACAGAATATTGGGGAAACCTGGGAACTCAATTGTCGCTGGTCAGCCTGAATGCTTTATTTTGTTGTATACGTAGATATAGAAAGTTCTGATGATGTTGAAAGCAACGGAGTGATCCATTAGAACGTATTTGCGACCGATGCTGGTTTTTTGGAATAGTACCGTATCCCGTGGCACCCCCTTGAATCATACGTGATTTCGTAGCTTTCAATCTAATGCTATAATTCAGTGGTTTTCGAGGCCGCTGAAAACGATGATATGATCCATTTTACAGTAGCTGTGATCGTCGTTGGTATTCTACCGTATCACAACTCTCCCACTAGCATAATGCTGTAATTCATTAAATCTGGGATTATAAAGTATTTCGGGCTGCCGAAGACATGGTGAAGCGATTTGTTCAAACGTATTATGTGTGGGTATAATATACGTTACTCGCTCACAATAATACGCTGCGCGGCGCACTTATAGATTGACCCAGTTTTAAATTTATTGACAATTTAACT